>CM055311.2:31283202-31468417 GCA_029255685.2 Silene conica | reverse complement strand
TATTATTATTAATATTATTATTATTATTATTATTATTATTATTATTATTATTATTATTATTATTTATATATTTATTATTATTATTATTATTAATATTATTATTATTATTTATTTTATTATTATTATTATTATTATTATTATTATATTATTATTATTATTATTATTATTATTATTATTATTATTATTTTATTATTATTATTATTATATTATTATTATTATTATTATTATTATTATTATTATTATTAATTATTATTATTATTTATTATTATTATTATTATTATTATTATTATTATTAATATTATTATTTATTATTATATTATTATTATTATTATTATTATTATTATTATATTAATTATATTATTATTATTATTATTATTATTATTATTATTATTATTATTATTATTATTATTATATTATTATTATTATTATTATTATTATTATTATTATTATTATTATTATTATTATTATTATTATAATAATAATTATTATTATTATAATAATAATTATTATTATTATTATTATTATTATTATTGTTATATTTAATTACTAATGTTATTAGTATTTTTTTCTAGTTAATTGTCATCTTGTTAGTTATTATGGGTCAATATCTAATGTGGCAAGTATGGGTATGACGGGTTAGTAAGGAGTTGCTATTTTTAGGAAGTTACTATTTTGGGTAAGTTGTTTGTAGAAAACTTTCCTTTTTAGGAAGTTTCTATAAATAGAATGTGTACTTATATTACGAGATGTAGGGAGTCTTATTAATTATATAATATATGTCTAGGTGGAGGTTTCCGCGTGGAACACTTTTAGTAGCAGTTGCTCACTTGCCGTTATCTTCCGCAGTTTTGAGGTAGGGGAATATTTATGTCTGTGATTGTATTATGACATGAAGTCGCTCATTATGTGATTGATATACCTAATCTTGGTTGTATTATGATTGATTGATTATTATTGATTTATTGAGGAGAACGGGGCTTGTGAAATGGGTCTTGTGTTATGGGTCTTGTGATAAGGGACTTGTGATATGGCCATGGGAGGAGGTGTGGTGTGTTGGAGGTGATGTGGAGAAATGATGGATGAGGAGTTGGAGGAAAAAGTATATTGTGTTATTTCATGTCTTGATTAGATTATCTACTCAACCTCGTGTTGACCCTGTTTGTTGTTTGCATGTGTCTGCGTTGATCCAATTTATTGGGGAGCAGAATGACAGGTCTTAGACTCTTGGGAGCTGGAAGGGATGAGAGACATGGACCAGACTTGCCTAGTACTAGCTCATTCACTTAGTCTTTCACCGTGTCTGAACTTTAGTTTTGGTTACTTACAGTTGTAATACTTTTGAGACTTTTGGTTAACGTTAAATTATTAAATAAGGTACTGTATTTCTTCCTTTGTTATCTACTACCTCGGGTAACTGAGATGGTAACACCCTTGGTTATTTGGAGGGTCCTAGTTCAGGCTTCTAAATAAATGGGGGTGTTACAGGCAAAGTGACCGCTTATAGAGTTCTGGAAATTTTATAATAGCCGGGTCGTGGCGAGAGCTGCTATAGTATTCTTGTGAGTCAATTCTTAGACTAAAGACTACTCTCCCAAGATGGTACAGTTTTGGGATAACCTTGATCCATTCTCTACGACTTTTCGTAACTGGAGTCAAATGGGATTGCTTTGGGTTGTGACTGACTGTGACTAGTTGAAGGAAGTAGTGCGATAGAAATTGTCCACCCCTTGTCAGGGTTGTTCAAATCTCAAGGCCACTCGAGGAGAAGTTAACTGGAAATGCGTGGCCACGCTCGGAAGGTATCTATGGTAGATAAATCCGGTCAAACAGTTATTCTCCCGATCGAGGAAACCACTCATGATTCGATCAAATGCAAGTACGACCTCAGAGAGACACCTGGCATTGAGTGGGAGATTGTAATAGGACAAGAGAATTGGTGACGCACACTTGTCGAGGACAAGTGAGAGATTGTTGGGAAATGTGTCCTCAACAATAGTGCGATCACGTAATTAAATCTCATGACGAGAATGCGCAAGGGATGATACGAAATTATATTAGTCAGCTGACCAACATTAATCGGTAATGATTGGGTAGCTAGAGTTTGACATTACTGTCGTATGACGGTGGTGGTCAGTTGATCCCTTTCGGTCACACCTATAGGACAATTCCCTTAATTGATATAATGATCAAGTGTATATTGATACGAGTTGATCATATTCCTTAAACTCGTATATCGAGAAATCAGAGGTTAAATCTTATTGTAAAATTTATGTTTAAAATTGAAACGTGTCAATTATTAAACATTGAACGATATCTTACAATATCGTAATTAGAATGAATCAGATTATATATATATATATATATATATTATATATATATATATACATATATATATATATTATTACAAGGGTTGTAAATCGTATTGACGATTAATGTTAATAGCCATTTTATACAAAAGTAATTTCGAATTACTTGTCAAATTGTTTAATATGATTTATTTAATTTACAAATGATATTTATTTGATAAATATGCATTTTAAATTAAAATCAATTGCTTATTTTAATGTGACACTTTAGATATCACATATGTACAATAGACAAAATAACAATTATAAAATGGGATCCATTTTAACTAGAGGTGCCGATTTGATGGGGTAGATTAAGGATACTTAATTGTGTTTTAAATGTTAAGGACACAATGATAACCTAGCATTAACACCTAATGGTTAGGGTTGCATGCCTAGGTTATTGATAACACAAAAGGGCTCCTTCTTTTCCCCTTCCCCATACCCTAGCCGGCTCCCCTCTTCCCCATACCCACTTAGGTTAATGACTTTGCTTAAATAAATTATGTGGGTAATATATAATCAATTCACACATTCATTCTAGGTCTTGGCCGAAATTTTGTAGTGAGAAAACACAAAGAATACCTCTTACATATTATAAGATAATATATTCTAAAATAATAATATTGGTATTATTAGTTTTACAATTCTAATTAAATATTAGAATTTGTTTAAGGTAAAACCGATTCTTGCACTAGCATACTCAAGGTTTCGGTTCCATTAAAGGTGTCTTGGGTGCATCATAGAGGAGGTGTTCTTGTTGAATACTTTGGAGGATCATCCTAGCATTATTTTGGACCGTGAGTAAGGGTTCAAATCTTATTATTTCCGCATAAGTTTTAGCATGCATAAGATCTAAAATATAATAATTAAATGTTAATTATAATTTGTTTAGTATGACTAAAATCTTTAGGTTATGAGTTTATTAAACCTAACAAAAACGACCGATACTGGTTATTTGGCTTCTTATTCCATGAGCTTTCGGCCCCAGATTCTGCTTTCCTCTTGTCACCCTTGGCCTTCTCCTCTTCCTTATTCATATCAGCGATTCTTTCTGCCTGGTCAGCCCTCTCATATATATCTTCCACATACAGTCGTGGGCTTAGTTGCGAGTAAACTTCTCTTGATTTCAATGGTCAGCCCTTTCTCAAACCTAGCAGCTAACATCTCCGATGTGTAGCCCAAGTCAGCTACATTCTCTGCCAGCTGCATAAACTTACTGTGATATGCTTCCACTGTCATCCCTTCGGTCATCGTCTTGAAAGAATCGAACTCAGCTCTCAGCTTCCCTTTCACATGCTCTGGCACTAACTTAGAGGATAAAATCCCCTTCAACCCTTCCCAGCGTACATATTCCGACCCATTCTCTTCTGCAGCTGCCTTGATCTCTTCTTTATTGTTATTCCACCATAACCTAGCTGTACCCTTCAGATAGAATACAACTTGGTCCACCTTCATCGATTCTGGTACACACAGTAGTTCGAAGATACTCTCGAACTCTCGGCACCACTCCGCCAGCAAACTGGGTGCTCCTTCCCCATCGTACTTGGTGGGGTTATGCCTAGAGATATTATTGCTCATCTTGGTGGCATCCGATTGAGTATTTGCCCCAATTCTTGCTAAAAGTGCTCCATTCATGGCCTGCAGACGATCCAGCTCTTCTTCAGTGATGTTGGCTGCATTAGGTTCTCTTCTGGGAGGCATTTTACTACAAAATTGAAAAAATTATAAGCATCCTAGGTCTTATACTATCCATCTTATGTCTTCCTAGCTTGCAAATTCTAGTATGTACTTAATAGCATGTTGTCAAATAGACTCCTCATCATATCATAAATCTACCTAAGGGCTTAGGGATCACATAACCTCATGCTTTCATCACATAACGCGATATCATATTCAAAGTTCATATATAACACTTATATTGTCAATGCTTGGAAATAACAGTATATACATGTCACTCATCACGTAACACACTTTCATGCTTCACAGTATATATATATATATATGTATATATGTATGTATATATGTATATATATATGCATATACATATATATACATCTATATATATATACATATATATATATACATATAATGTATATACATATATATATACATATATACATATATATATACATATATACATATATACATATATATATACATATATATACATATATACATATATATATATATATATATATATATATATATATATATATATATATATATATACATATAAATATATATATACATATATATACATATACATATATATACATATATATCAATATATATACATATATATCAATATATATATATATATATATATATATATATATATATATATATATATATATATATATATATATATATATATATATATATATATATATATATATATATATATATATATATATGTGCCTTGGGTCTTTCCAAAACTACCCGCACTCTTCAACTCTCAAGGTAACCAGGTTAGACTGAAAGGGCCAGTGGCTTGGTTTGAGGGCCCCCTTACCTCATCCCAAATCCTATAGGATCCTAACAGTTACTAGCCTGGGGTTCATTTTATTTAGACTCTTCTATATTCATTATTGTCCATATCATTTGGTTTAGGCCTGAGGATCGTTCGCTCTGATACCACTTTGTAACACCCCCATTTACCTAGGAGCCTGAACTAGGACTTCCAGAGTAAATAGGACCGTTACCATCCTGGATTGACCAGGGTAGTAGATATTCACAGTGAAAGAAACACAGTACTTTAAGTATAAATGATTAAACTGAAAACTATTACAAAACATAGTCCAAAAAGACTTCCAAAACACTGCAATAAAATAAGTGTTCAACAATGAAAAAGCTAAGTGATCTAATAACTAGGTAGGTCTAGTCCATGTCTCTCCTCCATGCCCAGTCCTAGTCCACCTGTCTCTGACCTGAAAGATCTACTCCCTATTCCGGATCATTGTAGGTGAACACGAATACACTGTCAACCTCGCGGTTGAGTAGAATAACACAATAATAAGTAATGCAATAAAACAGTAATATGCAAATGCTTATGTCATGCTCGAGCTCAATCTCAATCTCATTCTCAAACTCGTAACACCCAGCCATACCGAACCTCCCGGCAGACTATAATCGGCTGTCGCCGAACACCAGCTCAAAAGCTGATAAGACGTCAGTCCTGGTCTGCAGAACCACCCTAGGATTAACATCTGATCCACAACTATCTCAATATCCAATGCACATGCATGCTCATGAATGCAATACCAATAAACTATCCATATGATATCATGCTCATACAATTCATGCTTGACTCCATACGTACAAAACCACATACATTCATAACCAGTCATAAAATATGGTACCAGTGTATCCTACCTGGAATAATAAGTCTGGAATAATAAACCACCGTCTTAGTAATATTCCACCTCAAATTCCGTTCCTATAAATATTACTTAATATTAAATTCGTATTCATACAACCAATTGCTCGTAACTAATATATAAGCTTACTTGACATATATTTGCTAATTATAGAGTTACTAAGTATAAACTTACCAAATATAGCTTATAAACAATTAATCAATTATTACTAACTTAATATATGTTCATACACTATTACTAATATAACTAATAACAATGCTCATACTTACTTATTATTACATACTTATCATATAAATTTAAAACCATGATAAAACTATTAACACCCATAAAACTCACTAACCACATTGAGTAAGCTAGTAATACCACTAACATGTAATCATCAACCCAAATAACAATATCAAACCACAATAATAATAATAATCATTGACTAATCATTACACAATTATTAAAATAATAATAATAATAAGAATATTAGTGATTTTCTATATCAGAATAACAAAAAAAAACGAAAGAAACGAAGACAGCCTTTAAATTGAGAATTAGAAGCCAGAAACACGCAGCCACCATGACCAACCATGCCTTCGAACACCACCTCCGACACCGCTAGCAGCCCCTGACTTCTCCTCCGGCACCACCAGGCGCGCCTCTGAGCCACGGTGGTTCCAGGGGAGGAGTCAGTGACCGCCACCCTCTGTCACCGGCGTCACACCCAGCACCCCAAACCTGTTCCTTGACCATGTTAGCCGTGACACCAAACGAAAGCCACTACAACTTCCTACATAGCCACCCAAAACCACCGCGACAAGGACCATACTAACCCACTAACTACAACCTTCATAACCACCCAACATTCATACGAAGTCATAAACAACTTTTCAAAGAAAACTGGGTAGAGACACGGCTGTTCAAAACATTAAAACTGGAATTAAAAGACACGACTCTGACAACGTATAAAAACCCCACCATCGACGGCCAACCAGCGAAAACGACAACCCTAACACAACCCACACCCCATTACTATACATCATAGATTAGAGTTATGCTTATAACAGGGACTGTAAACGTATACACTAGACGAAAAACGTATTAAAAGCGTTACAGAAACAACAAGGAAAACGAGAGGGACGATGATCTTACTTACTTGTCCTAGAAAACGAGCCACCCTAGACACCCTTAACCACCGTGTAAGACTCTCCGTTTTAGACCTTGAGATGGCGGCAGAAAAGAGGCAGAGAAAATGTGTGAGTATGTATGCTAGGGTAAGGGTTTATGCAGGTGTAAATATATGACGGTAGGAAGGGGTTTTGATGAGGGTTGAGTTTTAAAACTGAAAACGTGTGATGGGCTGTATGTTTACACACATACCGAGGCCCATTGCTAACTCCTAGACTCGGTTTGATTAGGGTTTCGTAATCTCGTGGTTGCACGTAAAACAAAGCCTCCAAATTCATACTAAAACTTCCGCTCGTCATTACACAATTAACGTACAAAATACACTAAACGCATGAACATATTCGACTAATTATCGAGTAGTAAACGACCAAATCTTAGCAATACGACCTCAACTTATAAAATATTACGGAGTATTACATCTCGACATTGGAATATCGTACGAGGCGGGAGTTCGTTAACCCTCACATCGTTCACCATCCTGAAGAAGATTGACTGTTGATGTTTTGAAGTGTTCGTGCTTTTGTTGGTTGTTGGGAAGTCTGTTGGTTGTTGGATTCTTCTTTGGGTGTGGTACGACATGGGTACCCGGTTTCTAACCCACTCCTTTTTGCAAACCCATTCCAGCCTCTTTTCCTTTTTTTTCTTTGGTTTATTAAACTTTGTGGCCCAATTTTCAGATCCCATATTCGGCCCTTTGGCATTTATTCTCATATCTTGGACTGTTTCAAAACTATCGGTCCTATTACCTACACACTATTCGGCCTATTAAACTCCTATCCAACACATTCGACTTATTAGTACTTGGTTGTGTGTCGTCTTTCCGTTCGTATTTCGTGTTTGCTTGATTTTAATTACGTTTGTGTGTTTGATTTAGAATCATATGCTTAGGTTTGTTTCGTATTATATCATTCTAGTCGTTTTATGTCCTTGTTTCCGTCTTTTCAATGATGTCAAGAGGGGGAAAAGAATGCGACTTAGATTACGAATTTGCCTAAGATTGGTCATTGTCGTAAAGTATTGTCTCTCATAGTTCTTTAAGAAATTGGTTTAGCCTAGAAATAGAAACCCTAGTTGATCTATATTATGAAGGACCAATATTATGTTGAGGGGGAACGTTACTACGTTACATTTAGACACGATTCTAGATAAGACTTGCCATCATTAAAAAGGGGGAATTTGTTGAGTAATATATTATATATGTTTAATATATTGTTTTATGTTTTAATAATGACAAGTCTAAATACTTATTTGTTATATACATATGCGTGTAATCGTGCGTTTAAGTGTACAGTTAATTATAGAGCGAAGATCGTAGTCTAGCAAAGTATAGATACAATCGTAGATTTGAAGAAAAAAAGATCAAGCTCGTGTCAAAGTCTTTTTGAAGACTTACAAGATAAAAGTTTTATTACAACATCAAAGAGTTCTTAAGTTATAGGTCGTATCTATAACTATTGAAGAAATGAGATTTGCGTGGAATAAGTAAAAGCGTGAAGATTTTTGCGTGTTATTGTTATATTGTTATATATTAATTTAGTAATCTTAAAACGGTTTTTGGAATAGAAATATTCTTTTGTTAAAAAGAAAAAATAATTATCCTATGAGATAATTATTTATTCTAATATACTAAGAATTTTATTCTAACCGTTATTGTCAAAATCTAAACTCCTAGGGAAACGTGCTTCGAGAAAAATGTCTCGAAAAACGTGTCCTATGAAACGTGTCATTGGGAAGCGTACATCACACGACTACTAACACGTTTTATATTATCTTTATGGTTTAATTAAATAAATAATATGTGTTTATTTAGTTTACTTAAAGATTAACTAGGATTTGATTAAAGATATATTTTATTATATCTTGACAAGAATTAGGAATTGATTTAAAGTAGGATACTATTGTTTATGGTATAAGTTATTTCCTAAATCAAATAGGTTTGGAAATATAATCCTATGTCTTAAATTAGTAATATCTTATTAAAGTCCTTTCCTAAATCAAATAAGATTAGTTTTAGAATATTACCTAGAAATAAGAATTCTAGATAAAATAATATTCTTAAACTATCTAGGATTCAACCTAGATCTAAATTACTATATATAGACATCATATCACACGTCCAACACACACGACATATACGCCTCACGCATTCCAAGAAAGTAACGACCGATACCTCACGTACGTCTCGTTTTCCGTGCCAATCTCGTAATAAAGACTACAAGCTTTAAAGATTACTCTCATACGTTCAAGAACGTTGAACACAAGAGTTGTTGAAGATTTCATCTTATTTAATTAAGATAGATTCGAGTATTTAGCGGTACTCATTGTAAGCAAGTATTTAACGGTACTTGTCGTAGCTAGATATTTAATGGTATCTAGATTGAGTTACAACTAATATCAAAGTTGTACGAGTTGGGTTGATAAAATTGTAATCCGGAGAAGGTACTAATTTTATTAATCGAGAATAGTGGACGTAGGTTTCGATTTGTGAAACTGAACCACTTCAAAAGATCGTGTCTCCTTTTACTTTATCGTTCTTATTCGTTACTTGCTATTACCACGCTTCATCAACATACATCGAAGAAGAATCGAAAAAGTTGGCATACTCAATTCAACCCACCCCTTCTTGAGTATATCTAGGTCAATAGACTCTTCACTAGACCTTAGACTTATGTTTTCAGTATTTTGTGCCTCTAGGGATATCCTATCCCGGGCTGGCTTGCTTTGTATTTAATACTTATTTATGTTTTATTTCTTCTGCATGTTTAGTAGTGTTTAAGCACCTCGCATGTTTTATTTATCTCGTCAAAAATTTTTAATCCGCGCGTTTTTCATGCGTTTTGTATCTTTATATTTCCGCTGCCGCGAGGGGTTTTACAGTTGGTATCAGAGCGTTGTCGCTCCCAACGCACTCATGTAATCCCTAACCTTAACTTGACCAATAACTTGAATAATGAATGAGAGATTTGGGTAGACTTAAGGACACGTGGTAGACTATTTGTGCTTGTTAATTGTTAAGGTAACACCGTTTTCTCTTTTGAAGGATGGTGAGACACTCAGCCGTAGAGAATACTATAATGCAAGCACTTCTGCAAGTCCTAGAGAACCAGAGGGTTTAAGGTGAAGTTGTTCCTCCTCCTCCGCCTGGTAACAATGCTAACAAACCTTGTGGCTTCTCCTGGATTGCCTCTCAGATGGCTAGGAGCCATGCTAAGACCTACGGCGGTGAAGTTGATCCGGTTGCCTTGTCAGAGTGGTTCCGAGATATGGAGAAGAGCTTCTCCATGTACTCAGTTGTTAGGGAGGATAAGGTACGTTTAGCTGCCCACTTTCTGACGAATGAGCCGGACCGTTGGTGGCTTCTTACCCAATTTTCTTCCTTGACCCGTCGTTTGATTGGGACGCGTTCAAAGACAAGTTAGAGACCCGCTTCTACCTGAAGGAGCTTCGTTCACAGAGATTGAAGGAGTTCATGGATCTCAAACAAGGAGACATGACAGTGCAAGAGTTCACGGACAAGTATAATCAGTTGGCTCACTTTGCCTCTCGGTTCGTAAGGGATGAATCCGAGAGAGTGTACTTCTACAAAGGGAAGCTAGGTCCCCGCATCGAGAGTATGGTTCGCAGAGATTCTACATATTTCGTAGAGGTGCACGACGATGCTATTTGGGCCGAGAATTCGATTAAGGCCATAGATGCTGAGGCTAGAGCTTCTTCTGCTCCCAGTTCTCCTCAGGCTCGCTCCCATGGGAAGAGACCTTTCAATCCTTCATCTGTTTCTCCAGAGGTTCAACATGGAAAGTTTAAGAGATTTGGCTCCTCCAAAGCCAAAGACCCTGTGCCTGCACCCGACCCTTCCCTGAAGTGTTTCAAGTGTCGCAAAGCCCTGCATCCTGGTGTTAACTGCAATGACGATCCTTACTCATGCTACACCTGGAAGAAGCCTGGACATCGCTTCTTCGAGTGCCCGGAGAGGAAGACTGTTGTTGGGAGGACTGCCACTGCTGCTGGTGCTGTTCGAAAGCCGAAGACCAAGGGTGTTCTGTACGTGATGAGCCGTGCTGCGGCCGAGACTTGCCCTCAGTTGATCACTGGTATGTCTTCAACGTTGACTTTCCCTTCTATCTTCTGAAAACCCCAAGGTTCTTATCCTTGTTCTTCTTGTGTACCTCCGTTCTTGAATTCTCTTCCATCGTACCTTGGAAACTACTTGCAAAGCTTCTTGGTTTGACCCTACTTCTGAAATCACCCTCCCATGACTCGTGTAAGGTAACTTGCTTTTAATGGACTTTGAGGAATTTCCTTATTATAACCGCAAACCGTGTTTCGGGGCTTATTGTTGTTGAGGAAAACCTATGAGGTATAATGAGATATGTTTTGGTGACCCTAATGTCTATATGTTTACCAATTTGAAGAGTGGAAGTGAATGATGGAATACTTATGCTAAGTGGAGTTTCATACATGACATTCTGTGGAACTTAGATATGAGAACACTATTGAATCGTTAGTATTAGTAGATTTGGAGGTACCATTTGAGAATTTAAAGGAGATACTTGGAGTCTTGGGTGAATTTAGAGGAACATGCTTTAGATAGTGATGATGCCAAATACATGAATGAGGTAAGCTAGTGATACTTAATCTTGAGGAAGTACTGGAATGCAGGGAGAACCATATATTTGAGGAACGAGACCTATTAGTAACAGAGTGAGAATGTTGAGACATTTACAATGGGACATGTGGAATTGACATAGTGTTTGAACTTAAGTTACTTAATGAATCTCAGTGTTCACCTAGAGAAGTACATGAAGGAGAATAGAAACCCGTTGACTAGATGATAATGTGGAAGTAAGATACAGTTGTCATTTGCGGAATCCTGGAATTTGAATATCCAAACCTAGGGAATAATTCCAACTGGAATAATGGAAACTTGTGTATTTTGAGGAATTCTGGTATAGTATGACACCGTGAGTGTATCATAACAAAGGATTTATCATTCAAGTGCTACTTGAGGATTTAGGAATTGTGATTTTTGTAAAGCCTTGTTGCGAATATTCTTGTCATAGTGATGAGTCTGAACTTGAGCATGTTAGCCTATCCCCAGAATTCGAGTTTAGAGGTTTAGGACCGCTTGTGAAAGGTTGTAAGAGAAGCGATGTGATAAAGGCTCCATTTTGGTTAGAGCAGCTTGAGTGGTTTAAGGGAAAGATCTACTAAAACCATAGTCAGAGTGCTTGATTTGAGAAGAGGGAGATGAGAACCCGGTGAGAATTTCGAGAAACCCGAGCCTGTGGAATCATCTTTTCGAAATCGTAATCTCTCCCTTGCACCGATTCTCTTTTGTGCTCCTGTAAATTGGCTAAGCTGCCTTTCTTTCGATCAATCGTAAACTTGTTGGATTTTTACAACTTTACTCCTCTGGGGATTTGGAAATAAAAGTCTATTTTCGAAAGGATTTTGGTTAAAGGAAATGGATAATCTTTCAACTTTGATAGGTCTCAGTGATAACTTTTCGAGAAAATTTGGTTTTAAAGAGTTACAAGTCTTGCAATTTGATTGATCTCGGCGTCGATTTGCCATTTCAACTCGTTATTGGAGACGTCTGATAACCTGAACTATGCTTACCGACACTGGATTGATCTGGATTTTGGATTTAATTGATTTAATTTTGGGACATGTCTCAGATTTGGAATGTCGGGCTCTTGAATGTACAACGAGAACCCCAACGTCGATTGACGAAGACACGTGCCTTGGAAATTGTTTTCGAAATCTGTGACAAAAACCTAAGTTTTGAATAGCAAGTTCAGTGAAAATTTTGATTTTGAAGTTGTCCTTGTAACTTCTTTCAAGTTTCGAGGACGCACCTTTTTGAAAGATGGGGTGATTGTAACATCCCGTATTTTCGTAAAGGAATATGTTAATAATTTAAAGTGATTTCGGGAATATAATATTATTTTAATAATAAATCGTAAGTTTTATTTTAAAGTTTTCCGTTAAGTTCCGTCTTAAGATATTTTAATCTTAAGATGTTGTCACTTGGCATCTCATTTCCCGACTTGAGTCTGTTTCACAAACAAATAAAACCCGACTCAAGAAAAAGGTAAAAGGATAACAAACCCTACTTAAGCCTTCCTCTCCATCGCCATCTTATTTAATTTCACTGTAACTTAAAAACCTCCATTTTCACTTTTTCTTCAAGCTTATAATCATCATCTCGACCCCTTCCCGAACTCGTATCAAGGTAAGCTTTACATTTTCGGAATCCTCTCGAGATTTGCAAGCTTCTTATCTCTTTCAATTTCAGTTTCCTTGAAGTCGAAAAAGACGTTGTTTTTCCCCAAATCCGTTATAAGCTTATAATCTCCATTTCTTTTGTTGTAGGAGTTGGATTAGAGGACCCGGAGGTTGATAGTTACGTTATTGAAGAAGAGATTGGAGCTTAACCCGCTTATAAGGTAGCACAATTTGTGGTTATTCTTGATGTTATTTCTGATTTTGTGGGTTATTGATGATGCTCGAGTATAGGAATATGTTAGGAATACATTTTACATGTTCTTCATATGATTTAATTGGAGTTTATGATGTTCTTATGCTTAAAACATCCATTTTTCAGTTTTTGCAAAGTTAAGACGAATACAATGTTTGATCCTAATACGTGTTCTAATTGTTCAAAAATCGTATATGAGACGTATTTGGGATTGTTATGGGTTGATATGTGTTGATAGTATAGGTTTGATGCTAGAAATCATGGCTTAGAAGTGTTTGTCGAAAGTTTGATTGAAGTGGCGAATTGCAGGAATTTTGTGAACAGACCTGGCGCGTGTTCAGGCGCAGGCTGCGCACCTCCCAGCGCAGGCTGCGCAATTCAGGCGCAGCTGCGCACCCCATTGCGCAGGCTGCGCAAAAACCGCTGTAGCTTGTTGATTTTTAGTTGTTTTCGTGTTGTTTCGGGGGCTTGTTTCCCAATTGTTTTAAGGATGTGTAACAACCCGTATTTTTATTCAAATTATAATTATTGTTACGGGTCGTTGTAATATAAACTTATAAACACTCGTATCATTATATGCTTTTAGTAGGTGGTGGGATTCGATTTGGGGATCTAAGTCATCAATTGTTGTTAATGGTAATGTGATGCTAGTGAGGCTCGATCCTAGACCTTTAGAGACCCATCATTGGGCCTCGTTTTGCGTGCTAATATAGCAGCCCATTCGGGATTTTATGAGCAGCGAACAAGAGGCTGTTCTGGCGTCATATATACATCAGAATTTACAACCCTGAACCCTACACAAACACAAGTGCATATACACTAAACCCTAGCCGTCACACCATAGAAGATTAAGGAGCCGCTCTTGGTAGTCGTACACTAGCTTAAGGTGGTTCGATCTAGCCGTGAATCTGGTATGCTCACCACAAACGATTTTAATCCCTGCATAGTTTATAGTTTTGTCATCTGTTTATACGATTATAGCACGTTGTGTCTTCGTTGTTCTTGCATAATTTTATACTACGTTGTATGGTGAGTGTATGTAAACCGTTAATTAAGGGTCGTTGGCTGTCGGAGACTGTCGTCGAGGGCGTTTAACACGGTGTCTGGAAGGGGTTGATAAGACGTGTTTTTTTATATGAATTTAGTAGCATACTTTTTATTCGTGTTTTAGTTTGGTCTGGGTGTGTTTGTTTTGGGTATTCGCGGGGATATACAGGTGGTAATGGAGGGTTGACAGGTGTGGTGGTCACGGTGGATAAGGGTGGCTGGTCGTGGTGGCATAAGAGGTTAAAAGGGGCGTATCAGAGAGGCGTTTTACTGTTGTCTCTTATCTGGGTTTTCTGTGTCCGTGTACAGGGGTGTTGGGGGTGGTAACATCGTTGACTCGGGGGTGGTCGACAAGATGTTACCACCGTGTCTTGTGAGTCTGGAGTCAGGGGAGAGTTTTGGTGGTCGAGTCGGGCGCGGGTGGTGGTTGTACAAGCGTCGAATTACTAACAAGGACAGTGTGGTCAGATAGAAGGGGGAAGAGTTAAGTCTGGTCTTGAATCTGGTTCAGACCGCCGGCGGCCGACGAGGGGACTGCTGGTGGCCATGCTGGTAGAGGATGGTTCTGGGTACAGGCGGTGGTGGCTGTAGGTGGTAGTCGGGTCGTGTCTAGGCGGGTGTGGGCTCTTGTTTACGCGGGTTAGTACTCGGGTTAGGGCGTGTAGTTGTGTTGAGATTTTGGTATTGTTATTATTACTATTATTATTATTATTATTATTATTATTATTATTTTCATTCTTTTTAGTATATGGTTATTAATTAATAATAGTATTTTGTTTATCAAATTTTGTTGGGTATCTTAATTAATTAAGATAGTTTCTATATATAGGAGTTACTATTTTGGGTAATGTCTTTTAAGTGAAACTTTCCTTTTTAGGAAAGTGTGATAAAAGAATGTATACTTATGTTATGGGGTCTAGGGAAGTTATTAATTATACGGTATATGTTTAGGTGGCAGTTTTCGCGTGGAGCATTTTTAGTAGCGGTTGCTCATTTGCCATTACCTTCTGTAGTTTTGAGGTAGGGGAATATCTATGTTGTAATTGTGATCTGACATGAGAACATTCGTTATCCGGTTGATATATTTATTTGTGATATATAATGCGATTGAATGATTGTTGAGTATTGTGGAGTACGGGGCTTTGATATGGGTCTTGTGTTATGGGACTTGTGATATGGCCATGGGAGGTGTGGTGTGTTGGAGGTTTGTTGGAGGTGTGGTGGAGAAACGGTTGTTGAGGATATGGAGGAAATGTTTAATGTATTATCCCCTGTTTTGATTATATTACCTACTCAACCTCGTGTTGACCCTGTTTGTTTGATTGTGACTGCGTTGATCCAATTTATTGGGGAGCAGAATGACAGGTTTAGACTTGTGGATGCTGGAAGGGTGGAGAGGACTTGGACCAGACCTGTCTAGTGATAGCTCAGTCTTTTAGTTTATCACTGTACTTGAACTTTTGTTTTGGTTTACTCACAGTTGTAATACTTTTGAGACTTTTGGTTAACGTTAATTTATTTAATAAAGTATTGTATTTCTTCCTTTGTTATCTACTACCTCGGGTAACCGAGATAGTAGCACCCTTGGTTATTTGGAGGGTCCTAGTTCCGGCCTCTAAATAAATGGGGGTGTTACAAAGTGGTATCAGAGCGAACGATCCTCAGGCCTAACCTAATGAACCCAATGAACGTAGGAAGAGTCTAAATAAAATGAACCCCGGGATAGAACTGTTAGGAGCACACTAAAGGGGAACTATGAGTCTGGGGCCCCCTCACACTAAACCATAGGCCCTCTCAGTTTTACCCGGATACCTTGAGTGAATACGAGCGAAAAGGGTAGAATAGGAAGTGATGGTAATTTGTGGTAAAGCATGAGAAGGAGTTATAAGAATCCTTCTGTTACATGAATGGCATGAATATGAAAGAAAGAATATGCAAATGATAATAATATGGTTGTTTTACATCAAGTACATGGTAATGTGGATGTATGCGATAATTGGTATTACATTAATAATTATACCATGCCTAATGATATGCGGTTATGTGACCCCTGAGCCATGTGTAGGAAGTGTTGTTAATATATATATATGTTAGCTGCATAAGTAATCATATGTTTAAAGGTGATGACCTTAATACGAATGGGTACCCATACTTAAAAACCGGGACTCATCTTTTCCTTGTATGTCTTAGAATGCCTCCAAGAAGAAATAACGCATCTAATATCACACAAGAGGAGTTAGACTTACTGATAGCTGAGAATGAGGCCTTAAAGGCCAGACGCATGGATTCTGCTAAGATGAGTACCATAAGCGCAAGGCATAACCCTACACAATTCATCGGGGAAGGGGAGCCTCACCTTCTTGGAGAATGGTGTCGGGAGTTCAGCAATCTGTTCGAACTGATAGACTGTCCAGAAGAACTGAGAGTAGATCAAGCCGCTCACTACTTGAAGGGTATGGCTGGCGATTGGTAGACTGGGAACAAGGGAGAGATTCGAGAAGCTGTTGTCGAGGATGGGATAAATCACGTGGAATGGGTCGCATTCAAGAGGATCTTGTTCGAAGTTTTCCTAACTGAGTTTCAAAAGAGCAAGGTCAGGGAGGAATTTGAGCTTTTTAGAATGACTGAGGAGATGACTGTGGAGGTCTACTACAGAAAGTTCCTTCAGCTGCTAAGCCATGTGGGAGAAATGGGGATGGATGACGCAATGTTTGCCATGAAGTTCGAGAGGGGGCTAACCATTGCTGTCAAGAAGAGGAGCATTGCTGCACCACCCACCACAGTTCGGGATATCTATTTTAGGGCTGGGGCGGCTGAGAGGCTCGCGGATATGATAAAAGAGGAGAAGAAGACTAGAAGTGATAAGAGGAAGACGGAGGCCTCGGGTGAAAATTCAGGGTCGAAAAAGCAGAATTCCAACAGGTACAGTGGTTACTTCAACCACAATACCTCAGCAAATGCAAAGAACCAGAGTGGTGGTAACTACAAGAGTGGGGGTTCGGCAACCAGCTCCGTGGGAATAGTATGTTATGGGTGTGGAAAGACGGGACATAAGCAAGTCGTGTGTCTATCTTCGGGAGGATATCAATCTGGTGGTTACCGTACACCAACTCCGGGGTACAGTGGATCCCGCATGAATACATCGGGGAGTGGGGGCTACCGTACTCCTATGTCAGGCTATGGGGGATATTCGAGATCTGGTACTAACAGCAACTACCAGAGGAGCTATAACAATTATCAAAACCGTTCCCATCATAACCAGTACAATGGGAGTGGTAGTAACCAGAAGGCCGCAGCTGAGGGCAACCAGCAGTCAGGAGCAGCCACTACTAGCAAGAGTGGCGTGAAGACCAGTGGCAAACTCTTTGCCATGGAGAAGCAGGCTGCCAAGGATGACGCCCATGTCGTGACTGGTACCTTTCTTGTGAATCTTAAACCTACTTTTGTACTTTTCGATTCTGGTGCTACTCATTCCTTTGTGTCTAGAGAACATGCAAGGGTGTTAGGACTTGATATCTATGATTGGGTTGAGGATTCCGTAACAATACCATCTGGGGAGTCGGTGTCATGTAATAGAGTCTTTCAGAGTGTGCCTATCAAAATTGGGGAAGTGGTTTTTCATTGTGACCTTATCAAGTTTCCATTGGGGGACTTTGAAGTAATTCTGGGAATGGATTGGCTGGGGAAATACCGAGCTTTCATTGACTGTTACCAAAAGAAAATTTCTCTGAGGGGACCTAAGGGAGTAAGGGTGACATGTAGGGGATTTGTGGTTAAACCTAAGGTCAAGTTCATATCAGTTAATACCCTTAAGTCGAGTCTGCGGAAAGGGGGTAGTTTAATCTTGTGCCAAATGTGGAACTGTGAGGCGGAGACTACGGTGGTTAGCGGGATACCAGTAGTGAGGGAGTTTGAGGGAGTGTTCCGGGACGATGTGACAGGATTACCACCTAGGAGGGAGGTCGATTTCTCTATCGATCTCAAACCTGGTGCTGGACCTATATCAAAATCACCTTACCGTATGGGACCAAAGGATATGGAAGAATTGAAAAAGCAACTGGATGAATTGGCTGAGAAGGGATTCATCCGGCCTAGTGTGTCGCCCTGGGGAGCACCCGTATTATTTGTAAAGAAGAAGGACGGGAGTTTGAGACTTTGCATTGACTACCGAGAGCTGAACAATGTGACTATTAAGAACCGCTACCCCTTGCCTAGAATTGATGATCTGTTCGACCAGTTGAGTGGAGCCGGGGTCTTTTCAAAAATTGATCTGAGATCGGGTTATCACCAATTGAGGATTAAAGATGAGGATATCCCCAAGACCGCTTTTAGAACGAGGTATGGCCACTACGAATTTGTGGTTATGCCGTTCGGGTTGACTAATGCGCCAGCAGTGTTCATGGATTTGATGATTCGAGTATTCAGTCCGTACCTGGATAAGTTTGTGGTGGTGTTTATCGACGACATCTTGGTATACTCTAAGAATAAAGAAGAGCACGAAGAACATCTGAGGACCGTATTGAAAACCCTAGAGGAGAATGGGTTATATGCAAAGCTGAGTAAGTGCGAATTCTGGTTGGAGAAGGTTGCTTTCTTACGTCATGTAATTTCCAAAGAGGGAGTGTCTGTGGACCCTAGTAAGATTGAGGCGGTGACCAGGTTGCAAAGCCCGAAGAATGTGGGAGAAATCCGGAGTTTGCTGGGTTTGGCTGGGTATTACAGAAGGTTTGTCAAAGATTTCTCAAAGTTAGCCAAGCCATTAACATCATTGATGAGAAAGGAGAATCGTTTCATTTGGGATGAGAGTTGTGAGAAGGCGTTCTTAACTCTTAAGGAACGTCTGACAACAACTCCTATCCTTGCCTTGCCAGCGGGGAGTGATAACTTTGAGGTGTATACTGAGGCTTCGAAGAATGGGCTAGGATGTCTACTAATGCAGAATGGGAGAGTGATAGCTTATGCTTCCCGACAGCTGAAGACCTATGAAGAGAATTATCCTACTCATGACCTGGAGTTGGGGGCTGTGGTTTTTGCACTAAAACTGTGGCGTCATTACTTGTACGGGGCCACATTTAAGGTGTTTTCCGACAACAAAAGTTTGAAGTACATCTACACCCAGCGGGAATTGAATCTGAGGCAGAGGAGGTGGATAGAGTTGATTGGTGACTACGATATGCAGATTGTCTATCATGAAGGCAAGGCTAATGTGGTTGCTGATGCCTTGAGTAGGAAATCCGTTCACGCCTTGGGTAGTGCTAGATCAAGGGTACGGCTCCACAGCGAGTTGGGAGCAATGGGATTTTACATGATTCGGAAAAGGGATACTCTGAGTGATCTGACAGTAGAGCCAGAATTGTATGGAGAAATCAGGGAATTGCAAAAAGAAGACTTGCGGATCCAGAAGTGGAGAAGAATGATCGAGGGAAATGATAATGAGACCGAGTCCAAATTCAGTGTCCATTCTGATGATAGCTTGAGGTTTAGTGGGAGATGGTGTGTTCCGGATAATGATGATTTGAAAAAGAAAATCTTAACTAGAGCTCATGCTACGCCTTACTTCGTTCACCCGGGGGGAGACAAATTGTACAAAGACCTCAAGAAGACTTTTTGGTGGCCCAATATGAAAAGGGAAGTTGCCGAGTTCGTGTCGTGGTGTTTGACATGTCAGAGGGTAAAAGGTGAGCACAAGAGACCTCAAGGAAAGATCCAGCCACTGGATGTACCTGAATGGAAGTGGGAGAACATTTCTATGGACTTCATCGTGGGGTTGCCTCGAACTCAGAGGGGCAACAACATGATCTGGGTAATCGTGGATAGACTGACCAAGTCTGCTCACTTTATTCCAATGAAAGATACCGGGAGTAAGGCAGAGTTGGCAAAGTCATATGTGTATAATGTAGTCAAGTTGCATGGCATTCCCAAGGATATTGTTTCCGATCGTGACTCGAGGTTTATTTCTAGATTTTGGCAAGAGCTGCAGGCCGCGTTGGGCACGCAATTAAAAATGAGTACCGCTTTTCACCCAGCTACTGATGGTCAGACGGAAAGAACCATCCAAACTTTGGAAGACATGTTGAGAGCATGTGTGCTGGAGTTCGGGGGATCTTGGGAAGAACGGTTGGGGCTGATAGAGTTCTCGTATAATAATAGTTACCATGCTAGCATAGGCATGGCTCCTTTTGAGGCCTTGTATGGGAGGAAGTGTCGGAGTCCTGTATGTTGGGATGATCGTGCTGATGTCGTTGTTCTAGGCCCAGTGATGATTCAGGAAATGGTTGAGCAAGTCCAGATAATGAGACAGAAAATGAGGGCTGCCCAAGAGAGACAGAAGAGTTACGCAGATCTCAGGAGGAGTGACATTTCTTTTGAGGCAGGGGAGAAGGTACTACTGAAAGTATCTCCAATGAAGGGGGTAATGAGGTTCGGGAAGCGTGGCAAGCTGAGTCAAAAGTTTATTGGACCATTTGAGGTCTTGGACAGGATTGGGGAGGTGGCGTATCGATTAGCCTTACCTCCAGCCCTATCCAAGGTCCATAATGTGTTCCATGTATCCCAACTAAGGAGGTATGTGAGTGATACTTCACACGTGTTGAACCATGAGGAGATTGAGGTCGATGAGCAACTCGCCTATGTTGAGATCCCAAAGGAGATCCTGGATAGGAAGGTTCGCAAGACTCGGAATGGGGAGACAGTGTTAGTAAAGGTCTTGTGGACCAACCATAACACGGAGAAAGCTACTTGGGAGTCGGAGGCATCCTTGAAGGAGCGTTACCCGCACTTGTTCGTTTGAGGTAAGTTACGAGGACGTAACTCTTTTTTTTAGTGGGGTAGAATGTAACATTTCCATGTTTCTAACATGAATAAGCAATTTTACTGGTATGTTTGTTTCGATATGAGTGAGTGAATTTCGGGACGAAGTTCATTTTAAGGGGGAAAGACTGTAACAACCCGTATTTTTATTTAAATTATAATTACTGTTACGGGTCGTTGTAATATAAACTTATAAACACTCGTATCATTATATGCTTTTAGTAGGTGGTGGGGTTCGATTTAGGGATCTAAGTCATCAATTGTTGTTAATGGTAATGTGATGCTAGTGAGGCTCGATCCTAGGACCTTTAGAGACCCATCATTGGGCCTCGTTTTGCGTGCTAATATAGCAGCCCATTCGGGATTTTATGAGCAGCGAACAAGAGGCTGTTCTGCCGTCATATATACATCAGAATTTACAACCCTAAACCCTACACAAACACAAGTGCATATACACTAAACCCTAGCCGTCACACCATAGAAGATTAAGGAGCCGCTCTTGGTGGTGGTACACTAGCTTAAGGTGGTTCGATCTAGCCGTGAATCTGGTATGCTCACCACAAACGATTTTAATCCCTGCATAGTTAATAGTTTTGTCATCTGTTTATACGTTTATAGCACGTTGTGTCTTCATTGTTCTTGCATAATTTTATACTACGTTGTATGGTGAGTGTATGTAAACCGTTAATTAAGGGTCGTTGGTTGTCGGAGACTGTCGTCGAGGGCGTTTAACACGGTGTCTGGAAGGGGTTGATAAGACGTGTTTTTTTATATGAATTCAGTAGCATACTTTTTATTCGTGTTTTAGTTTGGTCTGGGTGTGTTTGTTTTGGGTATTCGCGAGGATATACAGGTGGTAATGGAGGGTTGACAAGTGTGGTGGTCACGGTGGATAAGGGTGGCTTGTCGTGGTGGCATAAGAGGTTAAAAGGGGCGTGTCAGAGAGGCGTTTTACTGTTGTCTCTTATCTGGGTTTTCTGTGTCCGTGTACAGGGGTTTTGGGGGTGGTAACATCGTTGACTCGGGGGAGGTCGACACGATGTTACCACCGTGTCTTGTGAGTCTGGAGTCAGGGGAGGATTTTGGTGGTCAAGTCGGGCGTGGGCGGTGGTTGTACCGGCGTCGAATTACTGACAAGGACAGTGTGGTCAGATAGAAGGGGGAAGAATCAGGTCTGGTGTGGACTCTGGTTCAGACCGCCGGCGGCCAGCGAGGGGACTGCTGGTGGCCGTGGTGGTAGAGGATGGTTCTGGGTACAGGCGGTGGTGGCTGTAGGTGATAGTCCGGTTCAGTCTAGGCGGGTGTGGGCTCTTGTTTACGCGGTTTAGAACTCGGGTTAGGGCGTGTAGTTGTGTTGAGATTTTGGTATTATTATTATTATTATTATTATTATTATTATTTTCATTCTTTTTAGTATATGGTTATTAATTAATAATAGTATTTTGTTTATCAAATTTAGTTGGGTATCTTAATTAATTAAGATAGTTTCTATATATAGGATTTACTATTTTGGGTAATGTCTTTTAAGGGAAACTTTCCTTTTTAGGAAAGTGTGATAAAAGAATGTATACTTATGTTACGGGGTCTAGGGAAGTTATTAATTATACGATATATGTTTAGGTGGCAGTTTTCGCGTGGAGCATTTTTAGTAGCGGTTGCTCATTTGCCATTACCTTCTGCAGTTTTGAGGTAGGGGAATATCTATGTTGTAATTGTGATCTGACATGAGAACATTCGTTATCCGGTTGATATATTTATTTGTGATATATAATGCGATTGAAAGATTGCTGATTATTGTGGAGTACGGGGCTTGTGAAATGGGTCTTGTGATATGGGTCTTGTGTTATGGGACTTGTGATATGGCCATGGGAGGTGTGGTGTGTTGGAGGTGTGGTGGAGAAACGGTTGTTGAGGAGATGGAGGAAATGTTTAATGTTTTATCTCAAGTTTTGATTATATTACCTACTCAACCTCGTGTTGACCCTGTTTGTTTGATTGTGACTGGGTTGATCCAATTTATTGGGGAGCAGAATGACAGGTTTAGACTTGTGGATGCTGGAAGGGTGGAGAGGACTTGGACCAGACCTGTCTAGTGATAGCTCAGTCTTTTAGTTTATCACCGTACTTGAACTTTAGTTTTGGTTTACTCACAGTTGTAATACTTTTGAGACTTTTGGTTAACATTAATTTATTAAATAAAGTAATGTATTTCTTCCTTTGTTATCTACTACCTCGGGTAACCGAGATGGTAACACCCTTGGTTATTTGGAGGGTCCTAGTTCAGGCCTCTAAATAAATGGGGGTGTTACAGGATGTTTAAGTGATGTTTATTGATATATTTACTTGGTTTTAAATGTATGTTTGAGCTAACTAAGGTTTAGCATAGTGGTTAGATAATTGCCTAATGTTAATCATTTCTCAATTGTTTGGTTGTAAGGTTTCTTTACAAGTTTTAATGCATGTTTTAGTATCATATCTTGATATGTTTATACTTGAATTGTAATGGGTAATGTAGCATGTAATAAGTTAGCAAGTTTATCTCTTATCTAAAGTAGTTACTTCTAAATAGTAATGAGTAATTTAGTAAACAATGTTTTAGCATGTTGTTTCTTATCTTAAGTTAAACATTTCCTTAGGTTGCTTATGAGACTTAGTGAACCTAGTTAGTCGAATAGGAACCCTTGGACTTGTAGAGGAAAGTCTTAGGTTATTTATGGTTGTTATCGAACTTGGCTTCTCTCTTATATGCTTATGTGTGTTTGAGGTCCCCGAGGTTCGGGTGGCACTATATTGGGTTCGGGAATGGAGAGAGGATAGAGACTCCCGGTCGGGTAACCGAAAGGGAAACCGACTCTCCCTCGGCTTAATTCCTGGGGTCATATGTATATTGTTTAGCAATTGAGTTCGTTGTAGTCCAAGAAATCGGGCGGCTCTTACACTAGGTTCGGAAATGTGTTTGAGGGGCAGACCACCCGGCCGGGCAACCGGAAGGGAGACCGGCTCTCACCTCAAATAGTTTCCGAAGTTGGTTAAGAGTTGAGTGAGTCTTAGAAATGAGATAATAGAACTGTTGATTTGGATTAGGTCACGGTTTTATTATGTCCTTGAGTCATGTGTTGTTTGTGTATGTGGATGTATTACTATGAGCTGTTATATGACTCTTGTTCTCACCAAGACTGAGTCGCGTCTTTGTATGACCGTCTCCTGCGCGTTGACGGTCAGGTTTCAGATTGTCCGCCCTGAGTTGGGGGTATATCGTTCCTAGCTAGTTCGAGTCTTGGAGGTATCCTGAGTTGGGAATACTTGTCGAATCGAGGAAGAATTGTACCTCGAGAGTCTGGCCAGATTTAGACTAGGACCGTATATCATTTCGATCGTTCTACCTGGTGATTGTATTTGCTGAGGCTAAGTAGACTTGTTGTTGTTGTATAATAGAGTCGTCATATGAATCCTCCCATGTTGTGATGTGTTTTTATCCTTCCTTGCCTGAGTTGGGGTCATGGATTGATATTGCTGATTGTTGTATCTAAGTTGCCTAAGTTGGGGTTATACTTAGATACTGCTGATTTGTATATACTTGCCTGAGTTGGGGTACGGTGTTATATACTGCTGATACGTGTTTAGATGTGTTTAGATATACTTGAGTTGCAGTTTGTTATCTAATTGCATGAGTATGATACAAAGAGTTATTGATGGAGTACTTCACATGATTGTTTATGTTGTAGTATGATGCTTGTATTTATATGTTCTGTGTTGTATGACAATAGGTGGCTATGAGAGCTCTAGTCACTCCCCACTGACTGTGTCGCACATGTTGTATGTGTGTAGTTACATGAGGCTGTTTGCAGGGGGTTACGTTGAGGCTAGCGAACGATGATCCAATCATCGATGATTTACCTTTATCGTGTAGCTAGACATTAGACTTATGTTTTCAGTATTTTGTGCCTGTAGGGATATCCTATCCCGCGCTGCCTTGTTTTGTATTTAATACTTATTTATGTTTTAGTTCTTCCGCATGTTTAGTATTGTTAAAGCACCTCGCATGTTTTATTTATCTCGTCAAAAGTTTTAAATCCGCGCGTTTTTCATGCGTTTTGTATGTTTATATATCCGCTGCCGCGAGAGGTTTTACAAACAATCCATGCGATTTTCGGACATTTATCTTCTGGGAGCTCAGACGCCTGAAAAACGTCTATAATACACTTCATTTTGAGCCGTTTCCGGTGGTCGGAGCGACCATTTTTCTTTTTCAGCGTGTTTTTCTACCATGTGTCCAAAATCGCATGATGAGGTATCTTATTCGATTTTAGACCCTATAAACTACTATAAATCACTTTCTCACGGTTATCCAATTTTCGGCCGAAACCGGTTTATAGCATACATGTAATGTCAAATGTTTTCTGAAGTTTTGAAATATTTTTTGCCGCTTTATCTGACTCGATTAACCATCTGTAACACTCCGTATTTTAATATGTTTTCTTTTAAGTTCGTCGACTAATTGTAGCAAATATGCTTCTTATATCTTATATGCTAAGTAAGTGTCGGGAACGGGTAATTAGCTATCGTCATGCGTGTTTTATTTATATGGGCCTCGATAAGCGTGTCACGGACTGAACAACCCAACTCGTTCTCAAACCCTCACACGCTCAATACTTGTTAAAAACAACAAATTCTATCAGCCCCCTTATATAAACCCACCTAGAAAACCTAACCCTAGCATCTAAACTCCTCAAATCTCACGCCCAAACTACTGCCGCCACATCAAGGATTGGGAAGAAGGGGTTCACGGTGGTTAAAGGGTGGTCAACGGTGGTCGATTGCGTCTGACATACGGTACACTCACCCTGTTTTCGTTATTTTATCACTTGTCTGTTCTTTTTATAACGCTTTTACACAGGGCTTCTGTTCACGTTATTGTTGGAAACTAGGTTCCTTATTTTATACTCAAATCTAATATGAGTTTTGTTTCTTTAAGTTTAGGTCATAAAACTTAAATGGATCTTATGCATGCATGATGATATCATAAGATGTGATAGTCCTTACATTGGTTTTAGAAGGTTTATACTCAATAATCACCTATTATATGAGTCTTCAAACCACCGAAATACCCTTAAACGATCTAAGAAAAATCGTCTCCAAAAGATGCGTATCAAGGACCCGATCTCAAACTAATACTAATTTTGTTACTAGAAAATTAGTATAAGTATGCTAGAAATAATAATAATAATATTACTATTAATATTATTAGTATAGGAAATAATTATTTCCTTAGTAAAAACTATTTTACTTAGAAATATATTGAGAATGATGTTGTGGTGTTGTGTTAGTGTAAGCATCAACTTAGCAACAACAACTAGTGTGCAAAAACCCTTAGTCATTTGTGAGGTGTGTTTGAGTGTATTTAAAGAGCAAATGTGAGCTTACTTGCTCACTCTTTGGCCGGCAATCACATGCCCACAATGGCCTATGCATGCCCTTTCTTTTACTTACACAAAGGCAAGAATATGCCTTACACTCTTACACATTCACTTACACACACAATCCTTATACACTTACACACACAAACTCACATGTATACTACATGTTTACACGGTCCAAATGAGGTCCAAAATGGACCCATTTTATCTTTGTCAATTGTGTTAATTTGTAACATGTCACATATGTTGCATAACACATGACCCAATTTGTTAATTGTGCAATTTGAACTATTAAAATTCATAATTTACAAATTTATTACATTTAAATAATTTTACTAATAATTTCGAAATTATTATTGTATAAAAATGTAATGTCATAATTTAATTACAACTCTTTGTAATTTTATGATCAACCGTGTTCATTCTCAATTTAATCGTTTCCCAAACGAATAAATAAAAACCGAGTAATAAAACTATTTTATTACTTTGACTATTATTATTATAATCTTATTATAAAAATATTCGTCATATAAAATTATTTCCAAAATTTCGAGTTATTAATTAATTTGTATCCAATACAATTTTAATTAATTATTCCATTGAGACGGAATTCCCTAAAGATATGACCTTAAGGGATCAACTGATCACCACCATCATATGACGATAATGTCAAACTCTAGACAGCCAATCATTATCGATAAATGTTAATCAGTCGACTTTAAAAGAGTAACACTCCCAGTTGTGTTTCATTCAAATGAGTTTTAATTACGTCAACACACTATTGTCGAGGACACTTCCTCCAACAATCTCCCACTTGTCCGAGACAAGTGTGTGTCACCAATTCTCTTGCCCTATTACTATCTCCCACTCAATGCATGGCGTCCTCTCAGGTCGTGCCGGCAATTGATTAAAATCTAGAGTGGTTTATCTCGATCTGGAGTTATAGCTACTGACCGGAATTATCTACCATAGATACCTTCCGAGCGTGGCCACGCATTTCTAGTTATTATTCTCCTCGAGTGGCCTAGAGATATTGCTCAACCCTGACAAGGGGTGGACAATTTCTAATCGACTTATTCCTTCCGGCTGGCCACAGCCCATCATAACCCAAAATATGTCCTTATAAACCCCATTTACCAAGGTGTTAGGACATAAATCAAAGTTAATCTAAAAACTGTGCCACCTCAGAGAACAGTCATTAGTCCAAGAACTGACTCATGTGAAACACGATAGATGCTCCCGCCACGACCAGGCAGTCTTTTAATAAGATTACGCCAGAGCTCTATCAGCGGTCATTAGCCCGGCAAATGTGTCTTAACATGTCTATGCCTAGGTGATCGATTAGTCATCCCGCATGACTCTATGGCAATTGAACTCGCCATCAATCGCATCACACATCCGGTTGCATTGAGATGTCACCTCACTTAAGCAACTAGGGGCGAGGTCATGATAATTCAATTCACTTTAATGGGGTTCAATATGGTCTTACCATCCCATTTGAATTTTACTTGACCTTTCGTGAGTTATAAATAACTCAGACAATTAGTGGATTATACCATCCAAGTGGTCAACCTTTGAACACCATTTAATTTACAATCAGCTTTAGGGTCTCTCGTTTATATCCCTTAAAATTGTAATTATCTTCATTTTGAGTAAACCAGGTTTACCACGGTTCGTGCGAGCGTTCACTTTGCGGATCATATCCACACATTGATCTTTCCTCTGAAAGAGACAAGTCATTCTCATGACTAGCGAATAAGATTATGTGCATTGTGTAACTCCCAGCCACAGCAATGCCTTTACATAATTTGTGAACGTACACATTTTGTAGAATCTTGTGATGACCATGTAGTTAAAATACAAGTCATTGAGATGCATAGTCAATGAATGTAAGCCAAAGATTATCACAAATCTTTGCTTCGTTTCTTGGAACTTGAGTCGTTGCAAACCTTTTTACCATACGACTAAGTTATCTTCCAAGATCTTGAATTTGTCTTTCATCTTCATTGGAGAATACTTTGACAATTGATCAAGGTTTAATCATTGATTTAAAACCTGCTCTACGGGTTGTCCTGTAAGCGGTGCGCATCCACTTTACACGATCATACTAATGGCGGAATCATTAGTGATTTAAGCGTGCAAACAATAGTTCTTAAGGTTCGATATATTTTCATGATCCCATCATGGTTATACTATCTTCATCTCCATGAACAACCTTAACACTAACAAGATGTCTTTTATAATCTCAACTAAACATCCCATGTTCAATTAGATTTAATTCATATCAATATGTCATCTAGAACCAAAAACTCGTGTACCTTTCATGAGTATCAATGCTTCATTCCAAACGAGCAATGAGTTGGTTTAGATAACGTTTACTCCCACTAAACTCTTGTTCTTGCCTGATTCTGAAGATCCCGAAGTCATACCCATGACTCAATAGCTTCAAATCCTGGAGCGAGAACTCCCACTGAACTTTACATTTAACCGTAAATCATAAAGCTCCCACTCAATTCAATGTTCCTTAACATTTAATGAATTGAAATGGTTGGGACTTAACCATATGTGCTAATAGTCACATCCTTTTCAAATACCCTTTTGAAAAGCAGTTACTGAGTTTACTGAATTCATTCTCAATGAATCATTTCACTATTTTCCACAAAGTTACCCTTAACTTTGCAGACTGCAGACATTCACATGTCTACTTATGTTTCTCTTGATAAATCTCATTTATCAGCATGTATATCTAATATATTTCATGGTTCTTAGAATTTGCATTTGCACATTTAGATCACCATCTAAATCCAAGAACCCTTTCTTGAGCCTTTGCAAAATCTTTTGAATAATTTTCTTCGAGTGTTCTCCCGTAGTTTTTATAAGAGTCTTTTCTTATGCTGTACAATTTCTGTGTGTGGAAACTTTTAGTTCCCCACATTTATCTTATCTTGTACTGTACGAGGACTCTATCATGGATCTTATCCATGTATATAATTTTTCCTTACAAACTTCAAGAATTTATTCTTGAAGTATCCCCCAGGGCCGGGGCCGTTGGGATATAAGGCGTAGATTTTTACCAAACCGTAGATCTTATCTACGACCTTTGGGCTTATCCACAACTTTTGGGATGATAAGTCGTAGAATCTTATCCACAGCCTAATCTACCTTTTACAACCATAAGGTATAGACTTTCTTAAATCGTAGATCCCATCCACAACTTAATCTTCCTTCTTATCTTTCACATAACCAAAACACAATAAATCCAACTATTCACTAATAGATCATATCTTTTGTGCTTTTCAAAATCATGTGCTATTTGCGGCCTTTTAAATTTCTCCCACTCTATCTTTGTAATAATAATCCCATTTTATCACCAAAGATAGCCACTAAGGCCACAAACAATGACTTTGAAGTTGGTTTTTGTGCCCTTATGATTTATCACAGAAATTATTCGATTTAAAGCTTAGATAGTTTTGGATGGTTGACAACTTTTCCTCTTAATTGAGTTCTAAACTTAATTTGATTTTGATTTGATTTGAATTGGGTATCCTATACCAATTTGGCTTCAATGGTCATACATTGAAATTTCATAATCAATTCTATTTTATGTTTAAGATTTCCAAGTGTATGTTAAACTAAACAAGAACATAATTATAAACCGATAGTGACTCGGGTTGAAAACCAAGTCATTACATTATCCAAAATACAACATATTGTTCAAGGATTACCCCTTTCCTTGTCCAACAAGGAAATAAAACATAGGTTTTAATTGTTCATACAACACTTGAAACATTAGCAAAATAAGCGGAAAAACAAAGCTCCTTGATCATCCCGAGTGGAGCTACTCTTAGTTCCCTTGATCCATCAAGCTTGTTTCTCTTTTCCCTTATCTTTGCTTTCATGCCCTAATTCAAGTAAGAAGAGCATTCACATCACAACTTGTATCATGATACATTAGTTGAGATTAACATAAAATCGGGATAGTTATCGTACCAACTGGAAGAATCTTCCCAGCTTTGAGATCGCTGAGATACTTGGAACAGTTCCTCTTCCAATGTCCTTTGCCATTGCAGTAAAAGCATTTGGCCCCTTGATGAGGGCTCTTCTTGGATATAGAGGTGCTTGCCTCAGAAGACACTTTCTTTGAACCTTTGGAAGGTTGCTTCCCCTTTGCCTTACCCTTCCTTTTGAACTTTTCTTTGCTCTTAACATTAATGTTGAGCACATCCTTAGGGGCACTAACAATTAGTCCCATATCCCTTTCAGCCTGCACGATCATATTGTGCAATTCATCGAGAGAGATGTCTTGGTTTCTCATGTTGAAATTCACCCGGAATTGTACATAAGTTTTCACCTTAGACAAGGAGTATAGGATTCTGTCAATCACTAGTTCTTTAGGAATGTCCACTTGATTCATCCTTAGGGTTTCTACATGCTCAATTAACTTGAGCACATGTGGGCTAGCCTTTTGCCCCTCCTACAGGTTGAGATCAAAGAAAGCCGATGCCGCCTCGTATTGGACAATTCTCGAAGCCTTTGAGAACATTGTCACAAGCCTGGAGTAGATCTCATAGGCCGTGCCAATCTTTATGGCACTCCTTTGGAGTTCCGGCTCCATCGAGAAGATCAAAACATTTTTGATTGCCGCAGACTCCTTCTGATAAGTATCATAGGGCCGTCTTGCTGCGGCGGTGGCATTTTCTGCAGGTTCAGGAGGTAATTCTTCAATGAGGAATTCGGTCTTACCGTCTCCCTCTGCCGCTAACAATAGTTGGGCATCCCAATCGGCAAAGTTCGCCCCATTCTTTTCTAGCTTACAACGATCCATGAAGGAACGTAACCATGAAGTGTTTGTAGTAGTGGAAGTAGTCATGATTGATATTGATACGAAGACTACAAAATTTTAAACATATGAAGAAATTAAATGCTAATCGTTTTAATTTTCATATTTAACTTGTAAACATATTTACTAAGTTGATGCATCTATAAAATGACCTCTATCCAATTTTATAAATGATTCCAAGACCCAAACCCACACTACCGAAATCGTGAACCACTGGAACTCCGACCCAATGATATGGTTTGGTGGGTTAAAATAAACCGGTTCTACCCTAGAACTCTTGGTTGATGACAAATCATAATTTATACATCTTAGCCCGGAACACATTGACCACTAGTCCTCTACACTTCCGTTGAGTACAAACCAAATTTCAATTGCATCGAGATGCGATCCGCACACTGGACTGAATCCACCTCATCGCCCCACTTATCCTACGTAATGGGGTTCGTACTGCCCACTGGACTAGCACCACCCCACGAAATAGAAGCTCATGGGTTCTACTATTTGGTAAGGCTAATTCTCAATTGTTTTTGTTTAATATAGAGGTCTTGTCAATTTATTATCCATCTCCTTTAAGCGAATTAAATTGGTGAACTCGATAATTATAATTGACACGGTCGTTTTTAACGATCTAAACTAGTATGCATGTTTATGGCGATTTGGCTATGCATGCAAACATATTAAAATGCAAAAGTAAAAGCAATAAAGCAATAAAATCCTAGTATGGCCTTCCTAGTAATAGTAAAAACTAATTAACTATTACAAATTCGGAAACCAACTCCATGGTCCCTTGAACTTCATTGGCACGCCATCCAAGAAAACACCGTCTTGTCGGAACTCCTTTCCGTATGGCACCGTCTTTTGGATCTCCGGAATTACAATAAAATAATAAAACTATTCTATTGTAAAATTGAAAATTTAAATTACAAACCCGTGATACGAGATCACATAAATTACAACCGAATCAATATTCCCTTTCATTACGGGTAATATTGATTAAAACTAAGGCCATACTAAGAAAAATTACATAATTCCAAATTATATAAATAACATTCAAAATATGACATTCATATTAAATAAAATGCAATAATAAAATATGTATGCACATTCTTAATTTTTAATGCCAAATCGCCTTATGGGAGCAAATATCTCATATTTGTTTACGGTTTTTACGGATATGCGCGATTTTAACTATTAAAATCGTCAAAATTACATAAATCTCATTTATGTCCAAGTTAATCATCCTAACTCACTTTAGGAATCAATGTTTAGTCTCTACTAATATTTGATCATGATCTAACTTGATTTTGCATTATTGTTCATAAATTACTTGTATTTTCGGGAAAAATAAACAAAATATGGCCAAATGAGTCAGTAAAATTCGAAATTTAAGATTCAAAAATTTTAAACTTTCTGGAAATTTTCTAAAAATTCAGAAATTAATAAAATGGTCTTTTGCATATGTTTATGGTTTATTTCTTAAATAAATCCTATAAAAGCCATTTTTATGGTTAAAATCCGATTTAAATTATAAAAACTTGCAATAAATTGCTATAAATTTTTAGTCATCCTAAAATACATATTAGAATCTGAAAATGACCAAAAATTACAGACCATACTCGAAAATTTTATTTTCGACTCATAAATTACGATTATTAGCTAATTAACTTATTAAAAATTAATAATCATAAAAACAGAAACTTTTTGATATCCAACTTTTAGATCTGATGTTCCTATCATATAAGACATCCATGGGTAAAAGTTTATGCCATAATATTAAGATTAACTATTTTTAACACAATAAGTCATTATTTAGCCGATTTTAACCATTAAAATCATAAATCATGCATCACTTGAGAATAAATTCCCAAAACTTTCATAAATACTGTAAATATTGCATGTGACATTGTGTAAAGTTTTTATGGCAAAATTCCAACTATAACTATTAAAGTTGAATTTAAGTCACTATTAATCCCATTTTTACTATAAAAATAATTAATCATGCAAAATAAGTCCAATAATTTCGAAAATTCATACAGGAACTTTGTATATTGAATGTGACTTCTCATAAAATTTTTAAGGTTAAATTCGAAATATAACCATATATACCCATTTTTGCTCATATTATGACTATTTATCTCATAAAATTCATAATCCATGCATATTAACTCCATTTCTTACGAAAAATCATATACAATATATTAAATATGCATGTGAGAACATATCAAAAAATCTCGGCCATAAACTATTTTTAACTATTTTTCCCATTAATTGTTTGTTTAAACCGATTTAAACTACAAAAAATACAAACAAATATAAAATGAACAATAAAAATCCATAAAATTATTTTTATGTCCTAAAACCATTTTAGAAACAGAAACTTTAACATGCAAAATTATTTTGTGATTTATCAAAATAAACACAATAATTTCGAAAATTTTCGAAATGTATGTTAAACCGATTTTAACATAAAACATGAATCCGATCATGCATGCAACAACCGTAATGCTCTGATACCAATTGTTGGAAACTAGGTTCCTTATTTTATACTCAAATCTAATATGAGTTTTGTTTCTTTAAGTTTAGGTCATAAAACTTAAATGGATCTTATGCATGCATGATGATATCATAAGATGTGATAGTCCTTACATTGGTTTTAGAAGGTTTATACTCAATAATCACCTATTATATGAGTCTTCAAACCACCGAAATACCCTTAAACGATCTAAGAAAAATTGTCTCCAAAAGATGCGTATCAAGGACCCGATCTCAAACTAATACTAATTTTGTTACTAGAAAATTAGTATAAGTATGCTAGAAATAATAATAATAATATTACTCTTAATATTATTAGTATAGGAAATAATTATTTCCTTAGTAAAAACTATTTTACTTAGAAATATATTGAGAATGATGTTGTGGTGTTGTGTTAGTGTAAGCATCAACTTAGCAACAACAACTAGTGTGCAAAAACCCTTAGTCATTTGTGAGGTGTGTTTGAGTGTATTTAAAGAGCAAATGTGAGCTTACTTGCTCACTCTTTTGCCGGCAATCACATGCCCGCAATGGCCTATGCATGCCCTTTCTTTTACTTACACAAAGGAAAGAATATGCCTTACACTCTTACACATTCACTTACACACACAATCCTTATACTACATGTTTACACGGTCCAAATGAGGTCCAAAATAGACCCATTTTATCTTTGTCAATTGTGTTAATTTGTAACATGTCACATATGTTGCATAACACATGACCCAATTTGTTAATTGTGCAATTTGAACTATTAAAATTCATAATTTACAAATTTATTACATTTAAATAATTTTACTAATAATTTCGAAATTATTATTGTATAAAAATGTAATGTCATAATTTAATTACAACTCTTTGTAATTTTATGATCAACCGTGTTCATTCTCAATTTAATCGTTTCCCAAACGAATAAATAAAAACCGAGTAATAAAACTATTTTATTACTTTGACTATTATTATTATAATCTTATTATAAAAATATTCGTCATATAAAATTATTTCCAAAATTTCCAGTTATTAATTAATTTGTATCCAATACAATTTTAATTAATTATTCCATTGAGACGGAATTCCCTAAAGATATGACCTTAAGGGATCAACTGATCACCACCATCATATGACGATAATGTCAAACTCTAGACAGCCAATCATTATCGATAAATGTTGATCAGTCGACTTTAAAAGAGTAACACTCCCAGTTGTGTTTCATTCAAATGAGTTTTAATTACGTCAACACACTATTGTCGAGGACACTTCCTCCAACAATCTCCCACTTGTCCGAGACAAGTGTGTGTCACCAATTCTCTTGCCCTATTACTATCTCCCACTCAATGCATGGCGTCCTCTCAGGTCGTGCAAGGCAATTGATTAAAATCTAGAGTGGTTTATCTCGATCTGGAGTTATAACTACTGACCGGAATTATCTACCATAGATACCTTCCGAGCGTGGCCACGCATTTCTAGTTATTATTCTCCTCGAGTGGCCTAGAGATATTGCTCAACCCTGACAAGGGGTGTACAATTTCTAATCGACTTATTCCTTCCGGCTGGCCACAGCCCATCATAACCCAAAATATGTCTTATAAACCCCAGTTACGAAGGTGTTAGGACATAAATCAAAGTTAATCTGAAAACTGTGCCACCTCAGAGAACAGTCATTAGTCCAAGAACTGACTCATGTGAAACACGATAGATGCTCCCGCCACGACCAGGCAGTCTTTTAATAAGATTACGCCAGAGCTCTATCAGCGGTCATTAGCCCGGCAAATGTGTCTTAACATGTCTATGCCTAGGTGATCGATTAGTCATCCCGCATGACTCTATGGCAATTGAACTCGCCATCAATCGCATCACACATCCGGTTGCATTGAGATGTCACCTCACTTAAGCAACTAGGGGCGAGGTCATGATAATTCAATTCACTTTAATGGGGTTCAATATGGTCTTACCATCCCATTTGAATTTTACTTGACCTTTCGTGAGTTATAAATAACTCAGACAATTAGTGGATTATACCATCCAAGTGGTCAACCTTTGAACACCATTTAATTTACAATCAGCTTTAGGGTCTCTCGTTTATATCCCTTAAAATTGTAATTATCTTCATTTTGAGTAAACCAGGTTTACCACGGTTTGTGCGAGCGTTCACTTTGCGGATCATATCCACACATTGATCTTTCCTCTGAAAGAGACAAGTCATTCTCATGACTAGCGAATAAGATTATGTGCACTGTGTAACTCCCAGCCACATCAATGCCTTTACATAATTTGTGAACGTACACATTTTGTAGAATGTTGTGATGACCATGTAGTTAAAATACAAGTCATTGAGATGCATAGTCAATGAATGTAAGCCAAAGATTATCACAAATCTTTGCTTCGTTTCTTGGAACTTGAGTCGTTGCAAACCTTTTTACCATACGACTAAGTTATCTTCCAAGATCTTGAATTTGTCTTTCATCTTCATTGGAGAATACTTTGACAATTGATCAAGGTTTAATCATTGATTTAAAACCTGCTCTACGGGTTGTCCTGTAAGCGGTGCGCATCCACTTTACACGATCATACTAATGGCGGAATCATTAGTGATTTAAGCGTGCAAACAATAGTTCTTAAGGTTCGATATATTTTCATGATCCCATCGTGGTTATACTATCTTCATCTCCATGAACAACCTTAACACTAACAAGATGTCTTTTATAATCTCAAATAAACATCCCATGTTCAATTAGATTTAATTCATATCAATATGTCATCTAGAACCAAAAACTCGTGTACCTTTCATGAGTATCAATGCTTCATTCCAAACGAGCAATGAGTTGTTTTAGATAACGTTTACTCCCACTAAACTCTTGTTCTTGCCTGATTCTGAAGATCCCGAAGTCATACCCATGACTCAATAGCTTCAAATCCTGGAGCGAGAACTCCCACTGAACTTTACATTTAACCGTAAATCATAAAGCTCCCACTCAATTCAATGTTCCTTAACATTTAATGAATTGAAATGGTTGGGACTTAACCATATGTGCTAATAGTCACATCCTTTTCAAATACCCTTTTGAAAAGCGGTTACTGAGTTTACTGAATTCATTCTCAATGAATCATTTCACTATTTTCAACAAAGTTACCCTTAACTTTGCAGACTGCAGACATTCACATGTCTACTTATGTTTCTCTTGATAAATCTCATTTATCAGCATGTATATCTAATAAATTTCATGGTTCTTAGAATTTGCATTTGCACATTTAGATCACCATCTAAATCCAAGAACCCTTTCTTGAGCCTTTGCAAAATCTTTTGAATAATTTTCTTCGAGTGTTCTCCCGTAGTTTTTATAAGAGTCTTTTCTTATGCTGTACAATTTCTGTGTGTGGAAACTTTTAGTTCCCCACATTTATCTTATCTTGTACTGTACGAGGACTCTATCATGGATCTTATCCATGTATAGAATTTTTCCTTACAAACTTCAAGAATTTATTCTTGAAGTATCCCCCAGGGCCGGGGCCGTTGGGATATAAGGCGTAGATTTTTACCAAACCGTAGATCTTATCTACGACCTTTGGGCTTATCCACAACTTTTGGGATGATAAGGCGTAGAATCTTATCCACAGCCTAATCTACCTTTTACAACCATAAGGTGTATACTTTCTTAGATCGTAGATCCCATCCACAACTTAATCTTCCTTCTTATCTTTCACATAACCAAAACACAATAAATCCTACTATTCACTAATAGATCATATCTTTTGTGCTTTTCAAAATCATGTGCTATTTGCGGCCTTTTAAATTTCTCCCACTCTATCTTTGTAATAATAATCCCATTTTATCACCAAAGATAGCCACTAAGGCCACAAGCAATGACTTTGAAGTTGGTTTTTGTGCCCTTATGATTTATCACAGAAATTATTCGATTTAAAGCTTAGATAGTTTTGGATGGTTGACAACTTTTCCTCTTAATTGAGTTCTAAACTTAATTTGATTTTGATTTGATTTGAATTGGGTATCCTATACCAATTTGGCTTCAATGGTCATACATTGAAATTTCATAATCAATTCTATTTTATGTTTAAGATTTCCAAGTGTATGTTAAACTAAACAAGAACATAATTATAAACCGATAGTGACTCGGGTTGAAAACCAAGTCACTATATTATCCAAAATACAACATATTGTTCAAGGATTACCCCTTTCCTTGTCCAACAAGGAAATAAAACATAGGTTTTAATTGTTCATACAACACTTGAAACATTAGCAAAATAAGCGGAAAAACAAAGCTCCTTGATCATCTCGAGTGGAGCTACTCTTAGTTCCCTTGATCCATCAAGCTTGTTTCTCTTTTCCCTTATCTTTGCTTTCATGCCCTAATTCAAGTAAGAAGAGCATTCACATCACAACTTGTATCATGATACATTAGTTGAGATTAACATAAAATCGGGATAGTTATCGTACCAACTGGAAGAATCTTCCCAGCTTTGAGATCGCTGAGATACTTGGAACAGTTCCTCTTCCACTGTCCTTTGCCATTGCAGTAAAAGCATTTGGCCCCTTGATGAGGGCTCTTCTTGGATTTGGAGGTGCTTGCCTCAGAAGAAACTTTCTTTGAACCTTTGGAAGGTTGCTTCCCCTTTGCCTTACCCTTCCTTTTGAACTTTCCTTTGCTCTTAACATTAATGTTGAGCACATCCTTAGGGGCACTAACATTTAGTCCCATATCCCTTTCAGCCTGCACGGTCATATTGTGCAATTCATCGAGAGAGATGTCTTGGTTTCTCATGTTGAAATTCACCCGGAATTGTACATAAGTTTTCACCTTAGACAAGGAGTATAGGATTCTGTCAATCACTAGTTCTTTAGGAATGTCCACTTGATTCATCCTTAGGGTTTCTACATGCTCAATTAACTTGAGCACATGAGGGCTAGCCTTTTGCCCCTCCTAAAGGTTGAGTCAAAGAAAGCCGATGCCGCCTCGTATTGGACAATTCTCGAAGCCTTTGAGAACATTGTCACAAGCCTGGAGTAGATCTCATAGGCCGTGCCAATCTTTATGGCACTCCTTTGGAGTTCCGGCTCCATCGAGAAGATCAAAACATTTTTGATTGCCGCAGACTCCTTCTGATAAGTATCATAGGGCCGTCTTGCTGCGGCGGTGGCATTTTCTGCAGGTTCAGGAGGTGATTCTTCAATGAGGAATTCGGTCTTACCGTCTCCCTCTGCCGCTAACAATAGTTGGGCATCCCAATCGGCAAAGTTCGCCCCATTCTTTTCTAGCTTACAACGATCCATGAAGGAACGTAACCATGAAGTGTTTGTAGTAGTGGAAGTAGTCATGATTGATATTGATACGAAGACTACAAAATTTTAAACATATGAAGAAATTAAATGCTAATCGTTTTAATTTTCATATTTAACTTGTAAACATATTTACTAAGTTGATGCATCTATAAAATGACCTCTATCCAATTTTATAAATGATTCCAAGACCCAAACCCACACTACCGAAATCATGAACCACTGGAACTCCGACCCAATGATATGGTTTGGTGGGTTAAAATAAACCTTTTCTACCCTAGAACTCTTAGTTGATGACAAATCATAATTTATACATCTTAGCCCGGAACACATTGACCACTGGTCCTCTACACTTCCGTTGAGTACAAACCAAATTTCAATTGCATCGAGATGCGATCCGCCCACTGGACTGAATCCACCTCATTGCCCCACTTATCCTACATAATGGGGTTCGTACTGCCCACTGGACTAGCACCACCCCACGAAATAGAAGCTCATGGGTTCTACTATTTGGTAAGGCTAATTCTCAATTGTTTTTGTTTAATATAGAGGTCTTGTCAATTTATTATCCATCTCCTTTAAGCGAATTAAATTGGTGAACTCGATAATTATAATTGACACGGTCGTTTTTAACGATCTAAACTAGTATGCATGTTTATGGCGATTTGGCTATGCATGCAAACATATTAAAATGCAAAAGTAAAAGCAATAAAGCAATAAAATCCTAGTATGGCCTTCCTAGTAATAGTAAAAACTAATTAACTATTACAAATTCGGAAACCAACTCCATGGTCCCTTGAACTTCATTGGCACGCCATCCAAGAAAACACCGTCTTATCGGAACTCCTTTCCGTATGGCACCGTCTTTTGGATCTCCGGAATTACAATAAAATAATAAAACTATTCTATTGTAAAATTGAAAATTTAAATTACAAACCCGTGATACGAGATCACATAAATTACAACCGAATCAATATTCCCTTTCATTACGGGTAATATTGATTAAAACTAAGGCCATACTAAGAAAAATTACATAATTCCAAATTATATAAATAACATTCAAAATATGACATTCATATTAAATAAAATGCAATAATAAAATATGTATGCACATGCTTAATTTTTAATGCCAAATCGCCTTATGGGAGCAAATATCTCATATTTGTTTACGGTTTTTACGGATATGCGCGATTTTAACTATTAAAATCATCAAAATTACATAAATCTCATTTATGTCCAAGTTAATCATCCTAACTCACTTTAGGAATCAATGTTTAGTCTCTACTAATATTTGATCATGATCTAACTTGATTTTGCATTATTGTTCATAAATTACTTGTATTTTCGGGAAAAATAAACAAAATATGGCCAAATGAGTCAATAAAATTCGAAATTTAAAATTCAAAAATTTTAAACTTTCTGGAAATTTTCTAAAAATTCAGAAATTAATAAAATGGTCTTTTGCATATGTTTATGGTTTATTTCTTAAATAAATCCTATAAAAGCCATTTTTATGGTTAAAATCCGATTTAAATTATAAAAACTTGCAATAAATTGCTATAAATTTTTAGTCATCCTAAAATACATATTAGAATCTGAAAATGACCAAAAATTACAGACCATACTCGAAAATTTTATTTTCGACTCATAAATTACGATTATTAGCTAATTAACTTATTAAAAATTAATAATCATAAAAACAGAAACTTTTTGATATCCAACTTTTAGATCTGATGTTCCTATCATATAAGACATCCATGGGTAAAAGTTTATGCCATAATATTAAGATTAACTATTTTTAACACAATAAGTCATTATTTAGCCGATTTTAACCATTAAAATCATAAATCATGCATCACTTGAGAATAAATTCCCAAAACTTTCATAAATACTGTAAATATTGCATGTGACATTGTGTAAAGTTTTTATGGCAAAATTCCAACTATAACTATTAAAGTTGAATTTAAGTCACTATTAATCCCATTTTTACTATAAAAATCATTAATCATGCAAAATAAGTCCAATAATTTCGAAAATTCATACAGGAACTTTGTATATTGAATGTGACTTCTCATAAAATTTTTAAGGTTAAATTCGAAATATAACCATATATACCCATTTTTGCTCATATTATGACTATTTATCTCATAAAATTCATAATCCATGCATATTAACTCCATTTCTTACGAAAAATCATATACAATATATTAAATATGCATGTGAGAACATATCAAAAAATCTCGGCCATAAACTATTTTTAACTATTTTTCCCATTAATTGTTTGTTTAAACCGATTTAAACTACAAAAAATACAAACAAATATAAAATGAACAATAAAAATCCATAAAATTATTTTTATGTCCTAAAACCATTTTAGAAACAGAAACTTTAACATGCAAAATTATTTTATGATTTATCAAAATAAACACAATAATTTCGAAAATTTTCGAAATGTATGTTAAACCGATTTTAACATAAAACATGAATCCGATCATGCATGCAACAACCGTAATGCTCTGATACCAATTGTTGGAAACTAGGTTCCTTATTTTATACTCAAATCTAATATGAGTTTTGTTTCTTTAAGTTTAGGTCATAAAACTTAAATGGATCTTATGCATGCATGATGATATCATAAGATGTGATAGTCCTTACATTGGTTTTAGAAGGTTTATACTCAATAATCACCTATTATATGAGTCTTCAAACCACCGAAATACCCTTAAACGATCTAAGAAAAATCGTCTCCAAAAGATGCGTATCAAGGACCCGATCTCAAACTAATTCTAATTTTGTTACTAGAAAATTAGTATAAGTATGCTAGAAATAATAATAATAATATTACTCTTAATATTATTAGTATAGGAAATAATTATTTCCTTAGTAAAAACTATTTTACTTAGAAATATATTGAGAATGATGTTGTGGTGTTGTGTTAGTGTAAGCATCAACTTAGCAACAACAACTAGTGTGCAAAAACCCTTAGTCATTTGTGAGGTGTGTTTGAGTGTATTTAAAGAGCAAATGTGAGCTTACTTGCTCACTCTTTTGCCGGCAATCACATGCCCACAATGGCCTATGCATGCCCTTTCTTTTACTTACACAAAGGCAAGAATATGCCTTACACTCTTACACATTCACTTACACACACAATCCTTATACACTTACACACACAAACTCACATGTATACTACATGTTTAAACGGTCCAAATGAGGTCCAAAATGGACCCATTTTATCTTTGTCAATTGTGTTAATTTGTAACATGTCACATATGTTGCATAACACATGACCCAATTTGTTAATTGTGCAATTTTAACTATTAAAATTCATAATTTACAAATTTATTACATTTAAATAATTTTACTAATAATTTCGAAATTATTATTGTATAAAAATGTAATGTCATAATTTAATTACAACTCTTTGTAATTTTATGATCAACCGTGTTCATTCTCAATTTAATCGTTTCCCAAACGAATAAATAAAAACCGAGTAATAAAACTATTTTATTACTTTGACTATTATTATTATAATCTTATTATAAAAATATTCGTCATATAAAATTATTTCCAAAATTTCCAGTTATTAATTAATTTGTATCCAATACAATTTTAATTAATTATTCCATTGAGACGGAATTCCCTAAAGATATGACCTTAAGGGATCAACTGATCACCACCATCATATGACGATAATGTCAAACTCTAGACAGCCAATCATTATCGATAAATGTTGATCAGTCGACTTTAAAAGAGTAACACTCCCAGTTGTGTTTCATAAAAATGAGTTTTAATTACGTCAACACACTATTGTCGAGGACACTTCCTCCAACAGTTATGGGTCTGTTAACCATGTAAACTTGAACTGTGATGTTAGTAGTTATGTGTGGGTCTGTTTAGGGTCGTTGTTAACCGTCGTGGGCCACTGTGGATGGTGGTTTAGGGCCATGGTCAGAGTGGCCTTTTATCGTTTTATGTACAGCGTGTTAAACATAGGAGTTTGTGTTTTAATTCGTGCTTTAGTTCGTGTAGTTTCTGGTTGTTTGTGAGGGTGTCTGGAAGGGTGGTAGTCTGGTGGTTCGCGTGGTTGATGACACGGGGGTTGTCGGCGTGTGGTGGTGGGATGGTAGCAGGTTTCGTAATGGGGGTATGAATAGTTTAGATATCGTTTCAGAACAGAGTGTTAAATATAGACCTGTATACCATAATTCCTTTCGTTACTGTTCACAATCGCCATGGGTGTCGGGGTAGTTTGTCAGTGGGTAATGTGAGGGTTGTAGTGATGGATCTCGCGGTGGTTCGTGGTGGTTGTGGGTGGTTTTATTTCGGGTTTAAAAACAGGAGCAGAACCGTGGGCAGGGTATACTGGTTGGTGCTGCCGTCTTCGTTGCCGTGGTTTGGTGACAAGGGCGGTGGTCGGCGGCCACTGACCTCCTCCCTGGAAACACCGCGGCTCAAGGGCGAGCCTGGTGGTACCAGCGGGGAGGCCAGGGGCTACCGTAGGTGTTGAGAGCGGTGGTTGTTGAGTGTCACGGCTGGGTTCGTAGGGGCTGTGTACTAGTCGTTTTATTTGGTTTTTTTTTCACGTATGCATCCTTTTTGTCTTTGCTAATTTGCTTAATTAATTAAGGTGGTTTACACTAGTCTTGCTACAATTGGTTGTTATTTCAATTATGCTTATTATTATTATTCTTGTTATTATTCTTAGTATCGGTATTACTATTTTTAATATTTACTCGTTATTTGGTGAAGTATAATAATGACAATATGTTGGTTACCACTACTAGTATTGGCCTATTGAATATTATTAGTATGGTGATACTAAATTTAGTAATAAGCAATTAGGAGATCATATTCTATTTTTAGTAAGTTCTATTTTTAGTAAGTTCTATTTTTAGTAAGTTCTATTTTTCGTAAGTTTATCACTGGCATGAAAATGAGCATGGTCACGTAATCAAGTCAGTGATGTTAGTTGTGCGAATAGTTTTTGATTTAAAGTAATATTTATAGGAACTGAGTTAGAGGTGGAATACTTCTAGACGGTGGTTGCTTGTGTACGGATTGCTATTCCAGGTTGGATACACTGGTACCATACTTTATGACTGGCTATGAATGTATGTGGTTTTGTATGAATGGATGCAAGCATGAATAGTATGAGCATGTTATCATATGTATAGTTTATTGGTATTGCATTCACGAGCATGCATGTGCATTGAGATCGAGATAATTGTGGATCAGATGTTAATCTGATATAAAGCCCAGGGTGGTTCTGCAGACCATGTTGGGGCTGGTGTCCTTGACAGTTAGTATAATGACTTACTAAATCTCTTAAACGATCACAAGGGCATACTTCAGTATTATTATCAGTTCATCCACGTTTATCAATAAAGGTTGACTTGCTAGAAAAGTTTGATGTTATTGTCATACGGATGGCGGTGATCAACTGGTCCCTATACGTCACACCTATAGGACACGTTTGAGAGATGTGAAGGTATGAAAATACAGTCACATTTATGCCGAATACGACTAAACAGTTAGTCAGAGGTATTGACTATTAAATTAGTCAATAAGATGTTGAGATTATTATTTAATACGGATTAAATGATTTTAGCTAATACGGATTACATGATTAATTCGTAAATTAAATATAAACGGTTATATTTAATTAAATATTGTATTCGCTTATTAATATAAACTGTTATATTAATTTGACTAAATTATACAATATCGTAATTTTATCAGACCATTATTAATACATCGACTGTATTAATATCTGATAACATGTGCGCGATTTATAATAAATACCCACGAATAATATTTAGCAAAACGGGTCGAATCACGCAAAGGAATAAGGTAAGAGTGGAGAAAGCCCACTCTCACCCACCCAATTCTGCCGACCCACAAGTACTACATAACGAGAGTCCTTCTCCTTTTGTCAGTTACTGGTTAATTGATAATCTCAAGAATTAGGGTTTTGAGAACATTCTTTTTCCCAAAACTCAGATCTCACATCAAAACTCACAAAAGCTCTCCCCATATTGCAAGGCAATTGGAGAGTATTTCTAGCACACGCGGCATCATCTCAATCAAGTCTTGGGTGCAAGTTATAAGAGGGAATTTACTTTAATTCCTGTTCTTAGGCCTATTCAAGCAAGGACCCAAGGTTGTATTCTTTTTCATGCTTTTAATTAACTTATGACAATAATCACAATTGTATGTTTCGTTATAATCCTTCAAGTTTAGGGCGAATACATGTTCTATTCCCCACAAGTGGTATCAGAGCCAAGGCCACGAGATTTTACTTTTGTGTTTTTCATAACTTTTAATTTAAAAATTTTGAAAATCGATTTCTGTCGGCGTGTGGGTCGGTCGACCCATTATTGTGGTCGGTCGACCACCTCCCGCGTAGGGTTTCTGTTTTTCGGCAGTTTCTCTTTTGTTTAATCGATCTTGTTTTCGATTCCTGTTTACATATTGTTAATTAATCGATATTCTTGACAATATGTGAACCCTGGTTGCTTTTTATTTTGATTTACACGTTTTGAATCAAAGGTAAAAACTTGTTTTGATTGAAAGTGCAGCTATTTCACGTTTTCAGAAACTCGACTTCGTGTTTTGTGGTCGGTCGACCACTCTGCAGTTACAGGAATTTTTTTTTTTTTGCAGTAGGTCGGTCGACCAATTCCCTGTAACAGTCGTGTTTTATTTTTCCGAAAATAACTTGTTTTTATTTTCCCTTGGCCAAAATTAATATGCTGTATACGGAAATAGTATATTATTTTTGTGAAACGGTTCACTCTCGTTTGATACATATTATTTTAAAACGGTTTAAGATAATGGATTATAAACTTGTTAAAATTAAAGTGGTTAAAACGGTATAATCACATAATTTTAATCCCGTAAAGGTGGTTTGGTAAAATTTGTTAATCATAATAACAGTATTATGTCATGAATGAATTTTAATTTTAGTTGATGCATTTTATTTATCGTCTTGTTGAATGCCTTTTGAATGCTTTCTATAACGTATTTAATTTTGCAAGCGGTTGTAACTTAGTGTGGCCTTAGAAGATTGTGTTACCGTAATGATGTAACACAGTCTTGTTTGTATTTTTGAGATCTTGAATCTTCGTTTTGGGTTTTTGCCATGTAATTACTTTTGTATTTAAATTAGAATGTAAATAGGGTTATATTTGTAATTTAAATTAGTAATTTTGTGAAGACCAAAGACGGAGACCGGATGCTCACTCCCGCTGCAAAGACCAAGATGGAACATCAAGACAAGTTTCTAAGGGTCCAACGGTGGATTCCAAGTTGTTTTATGTTTATTTTGGTAGGATAGGCCACACTAGGACTTTTATTTACGTTTATTGCATTTATTTTTATGCTTTCATCGATAATAGCTTGCATCATATTCCGCCTAAAACCAAACCACCTATAACATGCCTGAAAACTAACTCATGTAGAGGTTACGCGTTAGTTTTCTGTGACAATACAGATGTCACATGTCACATGTAAAGCCATCACTTTATTTCATTCATTCATGCAAATGCTAGATATTAGTTCACTTAAAATGGATAAATATAAGTTGATGGGGTCTTCCTCGTATAACCAAAAATTGAGAATAGTCTTTATAAATCAGACTCCCATGAATCCCTTCTTCGTCGGTAGGCATAATATGACCCCTTCTACGTCGGGTAAGTGGGAACAGATGATTTATTTTATCTCAACATCATGGTCACTCGATACTATCTAGCGACTGAGATGGACTAATAGATAGGATTTACGGAAATCTATCGACCAAGAGTTCCAACGGTGGAATTAGCCAAGCTGTGGGCTTATCAATATACGGAAACTGAGTCTTGGGATCGTTTATATAATTCTTGAGGGAGATCAATTATATAAATGCACGAGTCTACGAGTTTATATTCAATTTAATATAGACTTAAATCACAACAATGAGTTGCTTATATGGTTTTATTTTATCTTCTTTCAGTGTAGAACACGTTCAATTAAACTGTTGTATAACTAATGGCTGGTGAAGACCCAATGCCAAGTGCTAAGCTAGCACGTGAATCCTGGCTAAAAGCCTTCATTGACTCCATGAATCAGTCTACTAGACTGAGGAATGATGGGTCAAACTTCTCTAACTGGGAGGCAGCACTACGGAATACTGCCATTGCTGACGGAAAGCTCAAGTAATTAACTGAGCCAATTCCGGCACACCCAGGAACTGGAGCTAGAGCTAACGAAGTTCGCGCTCATAGCGACTTCGTCATGGAAGCGGGTGCGATAAAGAACGTACTCATCTAAGCAATGGAATCCAATTTGCAAAGACTCTTCATAACCCATGGTGCAAACTAGATTTTCACCACGCTCACTAACGAATTCTCAAAAGCTCCGAGAATCGTTTCTTATGAGCAAACCTGTCGCTTCTTTGAGGCGAAACTCCAGAAGGGCCAAGCAGTTAGCCCACATATTCTCAACATGATTGAGAATATCGAGAAACTAGAGGCCCTAAAGTGCAAGATCAGTGAGAACATAATCGTTGATCGAATGCTTCATTCGCTTCATGATGGGTTCGCCCTCTTTAGGGCCAACTATTACATGAACGACATGAAGAAGACTCCTCATGACCTCCACTCCCTTCTCGTACAGACCGAGAATGATCTGAAATTAAGTGGGAGCGTGAAGCAGGATGTTCTCATGATCTCCAGCAAGGGTAAGGGTAAGGGTAAGGGAAAAGCTAAAGCTCAGGGCGACCTAACAGTAGGCAAGCCCAAGTTTAAGAAGTCAAGATTTACTAACAGTGGGTCAGGTGAGTCGAGCAACTCACAAGGCAAAACAAAGAGCAAGGATACAAGCATGGAATGCCACCATTGTCACAAGACTGGGCATTGGAGGCGCTCATGCCCCGTGTATCGTGAGGACATTAAGGCAGGCCGCGTTACTCCTGTTGGTATGTCTTCTTCTTCTTTTATTCACAGGATTGAGATTAACCATGCAAGTTACGGAACTTGGGTACTAGATACTGGTTGTGGTTCTCATCTATGTAATCATGTGCCGGGCCTCCGAAACCAAGAACCCCTCATCAAGGGTGAGGTTCACCTGCGTGTCGGGAATGGAGCACGTGTTGCTGCAGTCTCGAGGGAAACATACATGATCCAGCTTCCAAGTGGATTCGAGTTATCTTTATATAACTGTTATTATGTTCCTTGTTTGTCCAAAAACATTATTTCAGTTTCTGCACTTGACAAACTTGGTTTTTCATTTGTAATAGAAAATAACAGTTGTATTTTCTCATTACACAATATGATTTATGGCAAGGCAGTTTCCATGAATGAAATTTATGTTTTAGATCAAACCACCGAAATATTACATGTGAATAATAAGAAATTAAAGGTAGGTCACAAAGATCAAACTTATCTATGGCATTGTCGTATGGGACACATAAATGAGAAACGCGTAGAACATCTCATATAGAATGGAGCTGTCTCGGCCTTTGATTTCGAATCATATGGCACGTGTGAATCATGTCTCATCGGCAAGATGAATCGTATTTCTTTCAATGGTGTTGGAATGCGCGCTGCCGACCTATAAGGACTCATACATACGGACGTATGTGGCCCCATGTCGATCAACGCACGAGAAGGCTATAGGTATTTCATCACTTTCACGGATGATTTGAGTAGATATGGCTATGTTTACTTAATGAAGAATAAAAGTGAATCCTTTGACAAGTTCAAAGAATACCAGAATCGGGTACAGAACCAACTGGGAAGAAAGATTAAAGCACTACGTTCTGATCGTGGTGGTGAGTTTCCTTCACACGAGTTTGATCAACACTTTAAAGACTGTGGCATCGTGCTACAGTTGACTCCACCTGGAACACCACAATTAAATGGTGTGTCCGAACGGAGAAATCGAACTCTACTTGATATGGTTCGATCCATGATGAGTCACACCGTTGTGCCTGATTCATTATGGGGCTATGCTCTTTTGTCAGCCGCTCTAATACTTAACCGAAGTCCGTCTAAAGCCGTTGACAAGACTCCATATGAATTATTGAAGGGAACGGTCCCTAACTTGTCCTTTATTCGGCTTTGGGGCTGCGAGGCTTATGTCAAGTGGAGACACGAGGATAAGCTCGGCCCGCGATCGGTCAAGACATACTTTATAGGCTATCCAAAGGGAACTTTTGGTCATTACTTCTACTCGCCAACCGAACAACGTGTTTGTGTTGCGACCAGTGCGACGTTCTTAGAGAAAGAATTTCTCGAGAACAAGTCGAGTAATAGAACCTTCGATTTATCGGAGGTTCAAGAACCAACTACCGAGCAACCATTGGAGGAAACAGTTCCTTCAACCGAGGCTGCGGTAGATATTCCTGAAGAACCTAGGAGGTCGGGAAGAGTCTCTATTCCTCCGGACATATACATTGGTATGGTCGAGGAACATGACATAGATGACGTCTTACTCCTAGAGGTTAATGAACCCTCAACCTATAAAGGTGCCATGACTAGTTCTGACTCAAAGCTATGGCTAGAAGCCATGCAATCCGAGATGGACTCCATGTATGAGCACAACGTGTGGGATCTTGTGGACCTACCTGCAAAGGTACGTCCCTTTCAATGCAAATGGCTTTACAAAATAAAGCATGCCGTGGAAGGTAAACAAGATATCCATAAGGCTAGACTAGTTGCTAAAGGTTTCACCCAAGTGCCAGGCTTGCACTACGATGAGATCTTTGCACCCGTAGTCATGCTACGTTCCATTCAGATTATCTTAGCGATCGCCGCATTTCACGATTATGAAATATGGCAAATGGACGTTAAAACCGTATTCTTAAACGGTTATTTGGAGGAAGAGTTGTACATGGTACAACCCGAGGGTTTTATTGATCCAGCACATCCTAAGAAGGTTTGCAAGCTTAAGCGTTCCATCTATGGACTTAAGCAAGCATCACGGAGTTGGAATCATCGCTTCGACCAAGTGATAAAAGAGAATAGGTTTATTCGATCAGTCGAGGAACCATGTCTCTATATCAAGTCGAGTGGGAGCAAGATTGTTTTCCTAGTACTGTATGTCGATGACATACTCTTGATTGGGAATGACATACCTCTCCTTTCTTCGGTTAAAGCATGGTTGAAAAACCATTTCCAGATGAAAGATCTGGGAGAGGCACAAAGAATTTTGGGCATCCGTATCTACAGGGATAGATCACGACGGATGTTGTCTCTCAGTCAGGAGTCTTACATAGATAAGATTCTAGAGAGATTCAGCATGACGAACTCCAAGAAAGGGTTCCTTCCTATGACTACTGGGCTTCACTTGAGCAAAACTCAAGAAGCTAAGATATTGGAAGAGAAAGAGCGCATGAGTCGGATTCCTTATGCTTCGGCAATAGGATCGATCATGTATGCCATGATATGCACACGTCCAGACGTTGCATATGCATTGAGTAAGACAAGTCGATTTCAAGCTCATCCAGGTGAACAACACTGGATGGCCGTGAAAAACATTCTTAAGTACCTACGGAGGACTAGAGATTGGGGATTGACTTATGGAGGCGACTCGACGCTCTGCGCCACGGGTTACGTAGATGCTAGCTTCCAAATGGATCGAGACCACTCGAAATCTCAGTCTGGATTCGTTTTTACTCTTAGTGGCGCTGCTGTCAGCTAGAAAAGTTCTAAACAGAGTGTTACAGCAGATTCTACCACTGAGTCTGAGTACTATGCCGCCTCAGAAGCAGCTAAGGAAGCAATATGGATGCGTCAATTCTTACAAGGACTCTCAGTAGTGCCTAGTTCTAATGATCCAATCACCGTTTATTGTGACAATAAAGGTGTCATCTTCCAAGCTAAGGAGCATAAGTCTAGCAACAAGGCTAGACATGTACAAAGGAAAGCTCATCTAATCAAAGATTACGTGGAGCAAAAGGAGATATTTATTGATAAGATCGCTACGGATGACAACATAGTTGATCCTCTCACAAAAGCATTACCACGTGATAAGCATGAAGGACACATTCATTCCATGGGAATTAGATGTGTTCCTAAGTTGTAGTACTCTTTTATGAATTCATGTAATAATTCATTTTCTCGTGTACTCTATTCAACCTCATTGTTATGATATATAATGTTTTGTTTTTCATGTGGAATTGTACGCCAAGTTTGATCACCACAAAGTGAACTGAATAACATTACATCGTTTTAGTCCTTGATTACCCACTTGAGCTGATAACTCAGGTAATCATTTTGTGACGGTTGTTGATGGTGGGTTCAACGAGCCATAAGTCACACGGTTGACTGACCAATCACAACGGCGAGTTACACGGATATCTCGTAGGACGCCCCGTGACAACGTTATGGAGTCCTAAATGTTTTATAACATTGGGTGCCAGGTCGTGGATAGGACCTCCATAGTGTTCCTTAGAGTCGAGTCTTTTGACTTTCAACTGTCTCTTGAGATTAAGGCAGATTTTGGGTAACTTTGGTTTCTTTCCCACGGTCATCGTAACAGGGGCCAAGAGGATTTTTTCTGGGTTATTTCATGCTGCGCGAACATCGGCAGGATTCGAGTTGAGGGAAATATCCAAACCCTTATCAGGATTTTATCATTTCTCAGGGCCATTCGAGGAGTAGTAACTGAAATGCATGGCCATGCTCGAATACAGATTCGTTTTATCAGTAAGGTTACTCTCTAGTCGGGGAAACCACTCTTGATACAGATCGCTTGTGAGATACGACCTTTGCGAATGCGGATTTTCAAATTGTCTTACATTGAGTGGGAGAAATTTTAAAAGGATATGAGAATCAGTTATCGCACCTACACTTGTACGGACAAGTGGGAGTTTGTTGGAGCTTGTGCCCTCCACATGTAGTGTGATAACGTCATTGCTACCCTTGTACGGACAAATGGGAGATTGTTGGGGCTGGTGTCCTTGACAGTTAGTACAATGACTTACTAAATTTCTTAAAGGATCACAAGGGCATACTTCAGTATTATTATCAGTTGTTCCACGTTTATCAATAAAGGTTGGCTTGCTAGATAAGTTTGACGTTATTGTCATACGGATGGCAGTGATCAACTGGTCCCTATACGTCACACCTATAGGACACGTTTGAGAGATGTGAAGGTATGAAAATACAGTCACATTTATGCCGAATACGACTAAACAGTTAGTCAGAGGTATTGACTATTAAATTAGTCAATAAGATGTTGAGATTATTATTTAATACGGATTTAATAATTTTAGCTAATACGGATTACATGATTAATTCGTAAATTAAATATAAACGGTTATATTTAATTAAATATTGTATTCGCGTATTAATATAAAAAATTATATTAATTTGACTAAGTTATACGCAATATCGTAATTTTATCAGACCATTATGAATACATCGACTATATTAATATCTGATAACATGTTTGGGATTTATAATAAATACCCGCGAATAATATTTAGCAAAACGGGTCGAATCACGCAAAGGAATAAGGTATGAGTGGAGAAAGCCCACTCTCACCCACCCAATTCGGCCGACCCACAAGTACTACATAAGGAGAGTCCTTCTCCTTTTGTTAGTTACTGGTTAATTGATAATCTCAAGAATTAGGGTTTTGAGAACATTCTTTTTCCCAAAACTCAGATCTCACATCAAAACTCACAAAAGCTCTCCCCATATTACAAGGCAATTGGAGAGTATTTCTAGCACACACGACATCATCTCAATCAAGTCTTGGGTGCAAGTTATAGGCGGGAATTTACTTTAATTCCTGTTCTTAGGCCTATTCAAGCAAGGACCCAAGGTTGTATTCTTTTTCATGCTTTTAATTAACTTATGACAATAATCACAATTGTATGTTTCGTTATAATCCTTCAAGTTTAGGGCGAATACATGTTCTATTCCCCACAGACCAGGCCTGGTGTCTTATCGGCTTTTGAGCTGGTGTTCGGCGACGGCCGATTATAGTATGCCGGGAGGTTCGGTATGGCTGCGTGTTACGGGTTTGAGATTGAGATTGTGATTGAGCTCGAGCATGACATAAGCATTTGCATAATATTGATTTGTTGCATTATTTATTATTGTGTTATCCTACTCAACCGCGAGGTTGACAGTGTATTCGTGTTCACCTACAATGATCCGGAATAGGGAGTATATCTTTCAGGTCAGAGACAGGTGGACTAGGACTGGGCATGGAAGAGAGACATGGACTAGACCGACCTAGCTACTAGATCACTTAGTTTTGCATAGTTGAACATTTATTTTATTTCAGTTGTTTTGGAAGTCCTTTGGACTATGCCTTGTAATAGTTAACAGTTTAACCTTTTATATTTAAAGTAATGTGTTTCTTTCACTCTGAATATCTACTACCCTGGTTTATCCAGGATGGTAACGATCCTATTTACTCTGGAAGTCCTAGTTCAGGCTCCTAGGTAAATTGAGGTGTTACAAAGTGGTATCAGAGAGAACGATCCTCAGGCCTAAACCAACATACAAATAATGAACATAGGAGTGTCTAAATAAAATGAAACCCATGCTAGTTGTAACACCCCATTTATTTAAGAGTCTTTAGCAAGACATTCTCAAATAAATAGAGTTGTTACCATCTCGGAATGACCGAGGTAGTGAATAACAAGGAAACAAACCAAAGTACTTTATATAAAAACTGATTAAATTTAAACTTTTGATATTACATCGATTACACAAAGAATAAAAGTACAACTGATAACATCTAATAATGTGATCTAATTCTAAGTAGGTCCAAGCCATGTCTCTCTCTCCTTGCCCAAGCTCCTAGTCCACCTGTCTCTAACCTGTAGAATCTACTCCCCATTCCGGTTCATCGTAGGTGTACACGAATACACTGTCAACCTCGCGGTTGAGTAGGGTAACACAAAAGTAAATAATGCAACAAATATGATATGCAATGCCATGATATGCTCGAGCTCAATCACAATCTCAATCTCAATCTCAACCCGAAACACCAATCTCAAACCCGAAACACCAAGCCATACCGAACCTCCCGGCAGACTATAATCGGCCGTCGCCGAATACCAGCATAACAGCTGAAGTCACCAGGTCTAGCCCTGCAGAACTAGCCTGGGCCCAATAATATCTCCTCACCTCAAATCCGTAACCAATACACATGCCATACTTGTAAATGCAACAATACTCTTAATCAATCATGCTATTAAATAATGCAATGCACATACCAACAATAATAATAATAATCAATACTCAATCAAACCCATATCATTCTCATATCAATCATACTTAGCATCCAAACACACAATACCACAACCATTCATAACACAACATAGAGTATAAGGTCAGTGTATCCTACCTGAATAGCAATATAGTCCAATAGCAAGCCAGTAAGTAAACAGATTTATGTCACTTCAAAACGTCACCTAACAAATATAATATGCAAAATTACTAGCTGATATAATTACGGAAACAAGGTATAATCTATTAACCAATTAATTTAATTAACCAAATGGTACTTCAAGCATAACGAGATTATAAACATAACTAGTCGATTAACTAAATTCGTTAATTAATTAAATTACCGTCACAAAACCATAAAAACAAATTAACTAATCTAACTAATAAGCTAATAACAATAACAAAACATAAAGTAATAGTTATATTATCAATAACCATCATATAACTATTATCAAGCTACTAATAAACTTTTAACAATAATACTACTAACAACTTAAAATAATTGTAATACTAATAATAACAAGAATAACAAGAATAATGATAATCATAACACAATAAGACTAATAATTAGTAACACAATAATACTAATAATAACATTAACATATAATATAGTAGTAAAATAATAATAATACTAATATTAACAAGACTAACAACAATACTAATAATAATATAATAATAATCATAACATATTGATTGTAAAATAAAAACAAAAATAAGAATAATAACAAACAGCAACATCACGCAGAAGTTCACAGACCAAACCGAAACCGACAACCCTGACCAACCTACTTTCCAGCCCCTTTCGACACCCTTCTACCGCCTGTACCACCGTCACACCGCCGTAGTTGTCATCCCTGTACCACGGTGTACCTACCGACCTCCACCACCACCCTCAGCTAGCCCATAAAAGCCCTCAAAACTAGTCCCAAAACCCCCTGTCCACGACAGCAACCCCAGAATCCCTGATTACACCCGTGTGTTAACCCACTGTAACCACCCCCTTTACCACGTGCTAACACCACTATCACCACCACCAACCACTACCCTAGACACCTCAGACCACATACTATCCCTGGTGCCAAACACCCACCTTCGACACTCCCTTAAACCACTCAAAAACAGCCGCTTAAACCGCTGTACCCAATCCCCTGTTCAGCGTTGATTAACATCCCTCTTAAACCCGTATCAACTAACACCTTCCCAACCACCACGCACCATATAACCACCACCAAACCATCCTACTAACTCACCACTACCAGGACCCACGACCCACGACACGAATTAACCGAAGCATGAACGAATAAGCAACCAAAACAGGACTGACTCAACACGCATAAAAACGAGTATGGAAAACGTTTTATATTTATTATCGACATTGTGATGATTATTGTAGCAGTCACGATGATCCTACGGTGATTTAAAGATGATAAATATGTCACTCATACTACCACTGTTACATACACCAATAGTACTCATAGTCGAAGGCTCCTAAAGATACAAGAATACGGTGTTGAACTTACCTATGTACAAGGATGAACACGATGATGGTGATGGTTGTTCAAGGTGTTTTATTCCCGTTCGTTCTCTTATAACCCACGGTGGTTATTGGGTGTGATGGAGTAGGGAGGCAGAAGTAAGTATGAGGATGATTAGGGTTTTTGTTTTACGTTGATGGAGGCATAAGGTAGTATAGAGTATTAGGGTTTGTTGAGTAGTATGTCAATGGTAAGGATTGTATGTTTAGATGAACGGTTTTGCACTACATGAGTCCATTGACTATCCCACAACAATTATAACCCGAGTCCAATAGCCCATCACGCATCTCGAGAAAATATCCCGCTCTCAGCCTGTAACTTAAAATAACCGTGTACGTATAAATTATTTATACCGAATAAATTAATTAAGTAGTTTAGTATTAATAAATATTAGTTAAATTAATTATAAAAACATAATTTTATTTGGACTAACATAAAAATATATAAAATTAGGATTTAAATATAATTATGACGTAAATATTAAAACAAGTATAAATGAGAAATAAATATAAAATATGAAATATATTTAATTAAAAATATATTAACAAAATAAAGAAAATACGAATAAAATGTCATTTTATGAAATAATCATCAATTATAAAATAATTATGAAATGCAAAATAATCGTAGGAATACGATTTATAAAATAATAACAGTTTACGTAGAATACTTTATAAACATTCATTTTGAAATACGAGTATAAAACACGGTTTGACTGTCGTTGACCGAGACTAAATTACGGGGTCTTACACTAGTAACTGTTAGGAGCCCTAGGAGTTGGGATGAGTTAGGGGCCCCCTCAAACCAAGCCACTAGCCCTTTCAGTCTAACCTGGTAACCTTAAGAGATGAAGAGTGTGGGTAGTTTGGAAAGACCCAAGGCAGACATATAATATATGTATGTTGTACTAACATTTCAGCGCCAAGGGAATGAGGTAAGTTATGATGTGAAAGATGGATGAGTATATATGTATACTGTGAAGCATGAAAGTGATGTTACATGATGAGTGACATGTATATGTTGTTATTTCCAAGCATTGAGAACATGAGTTTATATCTTAATTTTGTCTATGAGTGAGATTTGTATGAATATATGCATGCGGTTATGTGATCCCTAAGCCTTTAGGTAGGCCTCTAATACGATGTTAAATAGGACTTAACCGTATGAAAGAAGTTACATGCTAGGTTATGTATGTTAGCAAGACCAAGTCAGAGTAGGAGTTGACCTAGTATGCTCATAAACTTTTTCACTTGTGTAGCAAAATGCCTCCCAGGAGAGAACCCAACATTGCTAATGTATCGCAAGAGGAATTCGATCATCTACTAGCTATGAACGCTGCTCTCCTAGCTAGGATTGGGGCAAACACTCAATCGGATGCAATCAAAATGAGCAATAACATCTCTAGGCATAACCCCACCAAGTACGATGGGGAAGGAGCACCGAGTTTACTTGCGGAGTGGTGCCGAGAGTTCGAGAGTATCTTCGAACTGCTGTCTGTACCAGAATCAATGAAGGTGGACCAAGCTGTATTCTATCTGAAGGGTACGGCTAGGTTATGGTGGAATAACAACAAAGAGGAAATCAAGGCTGCTGCGGAAGAGATTGGATCGGAATTTGTACGCTGGGAAGGGTTCAAGGGAATTTTATCCTCTAAGTTTGTGCCAGAGCATGTGAAGGGGAAGCTGAGAGCCAAGTTCGATTCTTTCAAGATGACCGAAGAAATGACTATGGAAGCATATCACAGTAAGTTTATGCAGCTGGCAGAGAATGTAGCCGACCTGGGCTACACATCGGAGATGTTAGCTGCTAGGTTTGAGAAAGGGCTAACCATTGAAATCAAGAGAAGTTTACTGGCAACTAAGCCCACGACTGTGGAAGACATAAATGAGAGGGCTGGCAAGGCAGAAAGACTCGCTGTCATGATTAAAGAGGAAGAGAAAGCCAAGGGTGACAAGAGGATGAAATGGGCATGGAGGCTCAGGGAATAAGAAGCCAAATAACCAGTACCGCTCATTTTTCTCTAACAGTGCACCAGGAGGAAATGGCAATCGAGGAGGGAACCGATCTACATCTGGGGCAAGTAGTGCTGCCTTTACCTGCTTCAAGTGTGGAAAGGCTGGGCATAAACAAATCAATTGCTGGTCGGGTACTCAGAGTGCTGGAAAAATTTATAATAAGGGCAATCAAAGTGGAGGCTTTAGGACACCAAATGCAAGCTACTCGAACAACAACAGATCCGGGGGTAACAGCTACCAGCGGAATTTCAACAACTACAATAATCAGAACCGTTATCAAGGAAATCAATGTGGTGGAAATGGTAATTTCCAAAAGACCCTGGCGGAGGCTAGCACTCAGAGTGGAGCAGGATCTGTGAACCAGAGTGGGGTCAAGAAAAGTGAGGCTCTATTCATGATGGGCAAGGAGGCTGCAGAGGAGGATGCTCATGTTGTTACGGGTACATTTCTAGTACAATCTTTTCCTACTTTTGTTTTATTTGATTCTGGTGCATCGCATTCTTTCATATCTACGGAGCATGCTAGGGCTATAGGACTCGATGTATATAGTAGTATATCTGATTCTGTAACCATACCATCTGGGGAGTCCATAGCTTGTAATAGAGTTTACACCAATGTAATGATCCAAGTAGGAGATGTAAGTTTTGAGTCGAACTTGATAGATTTTCCTTTGGGTGGCTTTGAGGTGATATTGGGTATGGATTGGCTGAAAAAGTATAAGGCCTACATTGATTGCTACCAAGGGAAGATCACTTTGAGGGGACCCAAGGGAGTGAGGGTATCCTACAAGGGATATTCTGTAAAGCCTAAACTGAAGCTGATAACCATCAATGCGCTGAAGACCTGTTTGAAGAGGGGTGATGAGATGCTGTTGTGCCATTTAAGAGATCTGACTGCAGAGAAACCCCAAGCCAGGGAGATCGATGTTGTAAGGGATTTTGAAGACGTGTTTCTAGAAGAAATTCCTGGGTTACCGCCAAAGAGGGACTTGGATTTTGGCATAGATCTGAAACCTGGGGCTGAACCAATTTCTAAAGCAACTTATCGCATGGGACCTAAGGAATTGGAGGAGTTGAGGAAGCAGCTGGATGAGCTAGCAAGCAAGGGATACGTAAGACCAAGTGTGTCCCCTTGGGGAGCACCAGTTTTGTTTGTAAAGAAGAAGGACGGAACCATGAGGTTGTGCGTGGATTATAGAGAGCTTAACAATGTGACAATCAAGAATTGATATCCTTTACCTCGCATCGATGACCTATTCGACCAGTTGAGTGGGGCTGGTGTGTTTTCCAAGATCGATTTGAGGTCAGGGTATCATCAGCTAAGAATCAAAGATGCTGATATTCACAAGACTGCGTTCAGATCGAGGTATGGGCATTATGAATTCGTAGTGATGTCATTTGGTTTGACTAATGCACCTGCTGTTTTCATGGAAATGATGAACAGAGTGTTTAGTCCGTATCTGGACCAGTTTGTGGTGGTGTTTATTGATGACATCTTGGTGTATTCGAAGAACAGAGAAGAGCATGCTAAACATTTGAGCTTGGTCTTACAGACTTTGAGGGATCATCAATTGTATGCCAAGTTGAGTAACTGCGAATTCTGGCTCGAGAAAGTGGCTTTTCTAGGCCATGTGGTGTCTAAGGAGGGTGTATCTGTCGACCCTAGAAAGATTGAGGCCGTATCGAAACGGGAGCGACCGAGGAATGTAGCCAATATTCGTAGTTTCTTGGGATTGGCTGGTTATTACATGAGGTTCGTGAAAGATTTTTCGAAGATAGCTAAACCGATGACTTTGTTGATGCGGAAAGAGAATAGATTCGTCTGGTATGAGAGTTGTGAAAAGGCGTTCTTAGATCTAAAGGAGCGTCTTACTACATTTCCTGTCCTTGCTTTGCCAGAAGGAAGTAAAAATTTTGAAGTCTATACAGATGCTTCTAAGAAGGGTTTGGGATGTGTGCTGATGCAGAACGGACGAGTGATTGCTTATGCTTCTAGGCAGTTGAAGCCTTATGAGAAGAATTATCCGACGCATGATCTGGAGCTTGGAGCGGTAGTTTTTGCACTTAAGCTGTGGCGACATTATCTTTATGGAGCTAAATTCAAATTGTATTCTGATCATAAGAGCCTGAAGTATATCTATACTCAGAGGGAACTAAACATGCCCCACGGGAGATGGATCCGAGCTTATTGGAGATTATGACAAGGAATTTCTGTACAAGGAAGGAAAGGCTAATTTTGTGGCTGATGCATTGAGTAGGAAGTCTGTTCACGCTCTATGCACAGCTATGTCCAGGTTGAGTATGTATCGTGAGTTGGGACAGATGGGAATCGCAGTGATAAGGAAAGGTGAGACTATGGGGGATTTGACGATCGAGCCGGAGTTATATTCCGAGATTCGGGAAAGACAAAAGAGTGATCCTAGAATTCAGAAGTGGCGTGAGGCAGTGAACAAAGCTAGTGAAGCAGAGCCATATTCTAAGTTCGAGATTTACAGTGATGATAGTTTAAGATTTGATGGGAGATGGTGTGTACCTGATGATGAAGAACTGAAAAGAAAGATTCTGGTCGAAGCTCATTCTACACCTTATTCCATTCATCCTGGAGGGGATAAGTTGTACAAAGACCTGAAGAAAGCATTCTGGTGGCCAAAAATGAAGGAGGAAGTAGCTGAGTTTGTCTCCCGATGTTTGGTATGTCAGAGAGTGAAAGGAGAACACAAGAGGCCGCAAGGGAAGTTACAACCACTTGATGTACCTGAGTGGAAGTGGGAAAGCATATCAATGGATTTCATCGTGCGCTTACCTAGGACTTCGAGAGGGAATGACATGATTTGGGTAATAGTTGACAGGTTGACTAAGTCGGCCCATTTCATACCGATGAAGGAGACTTGGAGTAAGGCTGAATTGGCCAAGGCTTACGTTAAGCATGTGGTGAAACTTCATGGTGTCCCTAAGGACATTGTTTCTGATCGTGATTCCAGGTTCATCTCTAAGTTTTGGCAAGAGTTACAGACATTGATGGGAACTACTTTGAAGATGAGTACTGCATTCCATCCAGCAACTAATGGTCAGACTGAGAGGACTATCCAGACACTGGAGGATATGCTGCGGGCTTGCGTGCTAGAGTTTGGAGGATCGTGGGAGGACAGACTCGATTTGATAGAGTTTTCTTATAACAATAGCTATCATGCTAACATCGGGATGGTTCCTTTCGAGGCATTGTATGGGAGGAAATGTAGGAGTCCAGTTTGCTGGGATGACCGAGCTGATACAGTGACGTTGGGACCTGAGATGATTCAGGAGATGATAGCACAGGTCCAGGTGATCCGTCAGAAGATGAGAGCCGCCCAAGATAGGCAAAAGAGTTACGCAGATCTAAAACGGAGTGACATCACCTTTGAGGCTGGAGAAAAAGCATTGCTGAAGGTGTCACCCATGAGAGGAGTAATGAGGTTTGGAAAAAGGGGCAAGTTGAGTCAAAAGTTCATTGGACCATTCGAGATTTTGGAGCGAGTTGGTGAGGTAGCTTATCGATTAGCTCTACCACCCGCGTTATCCAGAGTGCATAATGTGTTCCATGTATCGCAACTAAGGAGGTATATCAGTGATCCTTCGCACATCCTTGACCATGAGGCTATTGAGGTTGATGAACAATTGACATATGAGGAGAGACCCAAGGAGATCCTTGACCGAAAAGTGAGGAAAACCAGGAATGGAGAGACCGAGCTCGTAAAGGTACTGTGTACTTATCATAATGTCGAGGAGGCCACTTGGGAGACTGAGGTTTCGATGAAGGAAACGTATCCTGAATTGTTTACTTGAGGTATGTTACGAGGACGTAACCTTCTTTTTAGGTGGGTAGAATGTGACAATTAATGTTTTAAAGTACTTTTATTAGCTTCTAATGTGACAATTAGTGTTTTAAAGTACTTTGATCAGTTGTGTTGACCTTGGGATGGTGAACTTCGGGACGAAGTTCATTCTAAGGGGGGAAGGCTGTAACACTCCGTATTTTTAATATGTTTTCTTTTTAGTTCGTCGACTAATTGTAGCAAATATGTTTCTTATATCTTCTATGCTAAGTAAGTGTCGGGAACGAGTAATTAGCTATCGTTATGCGTGTTTTATTTATATGGGCCTCGATAAGCGTGTCACGGACTGAACAACCCAACTCGTTCTCAAACCCTCACACGCTGAATACTTGTTAAAAACAACAAATTCTATCAGCCCCCTTATATAAACCCACCTAGAAAACCTAACCCTAGCATCTAAACTCCTCAAATCTCACTCCAAAACTACTGCCGCCACATCAAGGATTGGGAAGAAGGGGTTCACGGTGGTTAAAGGGTGGTCAACAGTGGTCGATTGCGTCTGACATACGGTACACTCACCCTGTTTTCGTTATTTTATCACTTGTCTGTTCTTTTTATAACGTTTTTACACAGGGCTTCTGTTCACGTTATGGGTCTGTTAACCGTAGTTATGTGTGGGTCTGTTTAGGGTCGTGGGCCACTATGGATGGTGGTTTAGGGCCGTGGTCAGAGTGGCCTTTTATCGTTTCATGTATAGCGTGTTAAACATAGGAGTTTGTGTTCTAATTCGTGCTTTAGTCCGTGTAGTTTCTGGTTGTTTGTGAGGGTGTCTGGAAGGGTGGTGGTCTGGTGGTTCGCGTGGTTGATGATACGGGGGTTGTCTTCGTGTGGTGGTAGGATGGTAGCAGGTTTCGTTATGGGGGTACGAATAGTTTAGATATCGTTTCAGAACAGAGTGCTAAACATAGACCTGCATACCATAATTCCTTTCGTTACTGTTCACAATCGCCATGGGTGTCGGGGTAGTTTGTCAGTGGGTAGTGTGAGGGTTGTAGTGATGGATCTCGCAGTGGTTTGTGGTGGTTGTGGGTGGTTTTATTTCGGGTTTAAAAACAGGAGCAGAACCGTGGGCAGGGTATACTGGTTGGTGCTGCCGTCTTCGTTGTCGTGGTTTGGTGACAAGGGCGGTGGTCGGCGGCCACTGACCTCCTCCCTGGAAACACCGCGGCTCAAGGGCGAGCCTGGTGGTGCCAACGGGGAGGCCAGGGGCTACCGTAGGTGTTGAAAGCGGTGGTTGTTGAGTGTCACGGCTGGGTTCGTAGGGGCTGTGTACTAGTCGTTTTGTTTGGTTTTTTTTCACGTATGCATCCTTTTTGTCTTTGCTAATTTGCTTAATTAATTAAGGTGGTTTACACTAGTCTTGCTACAATTGGTTTTTATTTCTATTAATGCTTATTATTATTATTCTTGTTATTATTCTTAGTATCGTTATTACTATTGTTAATATTTACTCGTTATTTGGTGAAGTATAATGACAATATGTTGGTTACCACGCACTACTAGTATTGGCCTATTGAATATTATTAGTATGGTGATACTAAATTTAGTAATAAGCAATTAGGAGATATTATGCTATTTTTAGTAAGTTCTATTTTTACTAAGTTCTATTTTTAGTAAGTTTATCACTGGCATGAAAATGAGCATGGTCACGTAATCAAGTCAGTGATGTTAGTTGTGCGAATAGTTTTTGATTTAAAGTAATATTTCACTAGACTCAAAGGCCAACTTCAGGCATCGACTAGCACCCAAAAGTAAAGGACTCAAAGGCCAGTTTAAGGCATGTCCCTTCACTGCATCACAAGACACTAGATTCAGAGGACAGCTTAAGGCATGTCCTTGCATCAACATCTGCACTCCGGGCAAGGTGTCGGTACGTTAGCTACCCCGTTGTGCAGCTGTTCTACTCGTCAGACTCAGAGGCGAACTTAAGGCATGTTCCAACGCGATCACAATCAAACATGTCTGGGATCAGAGGCCAGCTTAAGGCATATCCCAGACACGACAACCATACACATATAGGGCTCAGAGGCCAACTTAAGGCATATCCCCATATATGACAACAAGCTCACGTATTAAGCTAAGAGGCCAGCTTAAGGCATACCTTAATACGCATCATTACAATATCATCCAAATATAGAAACTAATCTATAGATCTACTTTCTTATACTTCTAATCAACACTTAATTGATCCCGGGAACTAAGTTGAGGGAGAGCCGGTTTCCCTTTCGGTTACCCGACCGGGGGGTGTAACATCCCGTATTTTTATAAAATATATTTTAAGCGTTTTTAATTATTTTAAGTAATAAAATAATATTTTAATAAATTATCGAAAAGTATTTTAAATAAATAATAAGATCCGTCTTAAGAACCTTAAGTCCTTAAGACGAACAAACTTGGTAAACTTAAGTTCACATCTAAAAACCCGTTCGAGTTATCCAAACCCGTTTCATTTAAAACGGAAGGGACAACCCTTAAACCCCTTAAAATCAATTGTGTCGACATATATTTTCATCCTCAAAACAATATAACAGTAAACACATTTCTTCTCATAAACCTCCATAATCTCCATCTTCTTTTGCTTATTTCTTCATCATCCGTTCATCAAATCAAGGTAATAATAACATTTTCGGAATACTCATTGAATTTGCAAGCCATCTGTCACTTCCGATTTTGATTTCTCTTATTTCGAAAAACGGGCTGTTTTTCCTAAAATCCGTTTTCAGTCCTTAAACTCGTTTTTCGTGCTTGTAGGTGAAGGATTAGACAACCCGGACGTGGATAGCTTCATCTTAGACGAGGATCTTTGAGCCGGATTGCATTTGAGGTGACGATTACGAGTAACTCGGCCTTTTTGTTAAAATAGCAAGTTTGTTGTGTTCTTGTTGTTATTTCTGATTTTTGTTTGAGGTTGATGATTAATGGACTTAGTAACATGTTTAGGAATGTTCTGACTTGATGAATTCATGCCTTGTTGATGTTTCACATGTTCTTAAGTTATTTTCAGAAATTTCATGTTTTGCGACGGATACAAAATATAATCATTTTGAGGATTGTTATGGGTTTAATTGCTGATAGATAGGTGTATTGGATGAATTGAAATAATGGGTAAACACTTGTTGTAATGATCTTAGATGTTTCGAATAGAATTGTGGAAGTTTAATGTTGCTGGGAAAATGCGATTTTTGCGACAGGCTCTCTGAGTCGGTCGACCGGCTGAGAATGCCTTGTGTTATTTTTTCGAAATTTTGAGAACGTAGGATTAGGAAGCCCAGCCGGCAGACCGGCCGCCTGCCAGCCGGCTGGGAGTGCATTGTAGTTGCCTTGCGTGTTTTGAGAAAATAGAATTTGGGATGCCAGCCGGTAGGCCGGCTGCCTGCCAACTGGCTGGTAGCCTCATTTAATGAATTACGTAAGTATGGGATTGGGTTCCCAACCGGTAGGCCGGCTGCCTGCCGACCGGCTGGGAGTCCTTTGTGTTGTTTTGTTTTAAAAGAAGAGGAGGCTGAGATAGGTCACCAGCCGGTAGGCCGGCTGCCTGTCTACCGGCTGGGGACCCCTGTAGCTTGTTTTTAATTCGTAATTCGTTTATAACTTGTTCCTTGTATCTTAGATATATATCTGAGGTCCCCGGAGGATGGGCGACACTATATTGGGTTCGGGAATGGAGAGAGGATAGAGACCCCCCGTTCGGGTAACCGAAAGGGAAACCGACTCTCCCTCAACTTAGTTCCCGGGGTCAATTAAGTGTTGATTAGAAGTTAAGAAAGTAGAACTATAGATTAGTTCATAGACTTTGTTGATATTGTTTTGTTGCGTATTAAGTTATGCCTTAAGCTGGCCTCTGAACTTAATACGTGAGTTGTTTGTCATATATGGGGATATGCCTTAAGCTGGCCTCTGAGCCCTATATGTGTTTGTTTGTCGTGTCTGGGACGTGCGTTGAGTTTTCGCCTCTGAGTCCAGACATGTTTTATTGATCGCGTCAGGACATGCCTTAAGCTGACCTCTGAGTCTGACGAGTAGAGCAACTGCACGACGGGGCAGTCAGGTTGTCATACCTAACCCGGAGTGCAGGTGTTTAGTGCTAGAACATGCGTTGAGTTTTCGCCTCTGAGTTTAGTACCTTGTGATGTAGTAGGGGAACATGCGTTGAGTTTTCGCCTCTGAGTTCCTTACTTGTGATTGTGAATTGAGTGCTAGTCCGTGCGTTGAGTTTTCTCCTCTGAGTCTAGTATCTTATTGATAGCCGGTCCATGCGTTGAGTTTTCGCCTCTGAGTCCTTGCTTGATATTGTGAACTTGGTATCTAGGTTATGCGTTAAGATGTCGCCTCTGAACCTTTTTACTTGCTGAATGATTGGTATGTAGGTTATGTCTTAAGTTGACCGCTGAACCTCTTACTTGATGTTTAATATCTGCTTGCCTAGAGTTTGGTACAGTGTCAGATATGCATGGTGGAGTTAATGATTATAATACTTGAGTGATAGTTTGTTCATCCAAGGCATTGGATGACTCTTTGATCGGTTTCATAAATAGTTGGACTGAAAAACCCCCCGACTGGGCAACCAGTAGGGAAACCGGCTCTCCTTCCTAACAGTTTATGAAGTTGGTTGAGAGCCGTGCATTAGTGATTGCATGATAGTTGATGATCAGTTATTGAGATATTGTTATGCTTCACATGTTTATATATGTTGGAGTATGTTGTATTGCTTTACTTGTTACGTGTCGTTACAAAAGGTGGCTAGGAGAACTCTAGTCACTCCCCACTGATTGTGGCGTACATGTTTTCATGTATGTAGGTACATGCAGGTTGGATCGGGGTTCAGTTGAGAGCTAGCGAGTGATGATCCTTTCATCATATGACTTACAGTCTTATCGTTTAGCTAGACTTTTAGTTTTTGATAAAGTTATCTTTTGGTGCCTGTAGGGATGTTCCATCCCAGGCTTTGTATATATATTCGTTTCCGTACTTAGAACTATTATACTTATCTATTTTGTTTATATCAGTTTTCAGTTTCCGTTTCAGTTTAATTCTTCTCGCATGTTGTTTCTGTTTAAAAAGTTTAAATTCCGCTGCATTTTTAGTACTTTGTATGTTTTTAATTTTCCGCTTTCGCGAGGGGTTTTACAGTTGGTATCAGAGCATTATTGCTCCCGACGCACTCATGTGACCCCCAACCTTAACTTGACCAAATAAACAAATAATGAATGTGAGATGGGTAGATCTAAGGATTTGTATTGTAGTCTATTTGTGAATGCTAATTGTTAATTTAACACTTGCTTTCTCTTTTGAAGGATGGTGAGAACCACGGCTGCTGAGAACACTATAATGCTAGCACTTCATCAGTTGCTAGAGAACCAGAGACATCAAGCAGGGACTGTTCCACCTCCTCCACCGCCAGGCAATGAGGCTAATCGTTCTCGTAGCTTCTCTTGGATAACATCCCAGATGTCCAGGAGCCACGTGAAGACTTATGGAGGCGAGGTTGATCCGGTAGCTCTTACTGAGTGGTTCCGTGAGATGGAAAAGAGCTTTACCATGTATTCGGTGGTTAGAGAGGATAGAGTGCGGCTAGGCACTCACTTTTTGACCCTAGAGGCCGATAGATGGTGGGCATTGACCGGACCGACTTTCATTCTTGATCCTTTGTTCGATTGGGAGGCTTTTAAGGATAACTCGAGACGAGGTTTTATCATAAGGAGCTTAGATCACAGAGACTCAAGGAATTCATGGATTTGAAGTAGGGTAAGATGTCCGTTCAGGAGTTCACCGACAAATTCAACCAGCTTGCACATTTTGCTTCGAGATTTGTCAGAGATGAGGCTGAGAGAGTTTACTTCTACCGTGGGAAGTTAGGACCGCGCATCGAGAGTATGTTTTGCCGTGACTTGACTTCTTTTGTGGAGGTATATGATGATGCTATTTGGGCCGAGAGTTCTATTCGTGCCATAGATGCTGAGACCCGAGCTGCTACTTCCAGTGTGACTTCCCACCAGAGATCAGTTTACCAGGGGAAGAGACCGTTCGTTCCTTCTACTTCTTCGCCTTCTTCTCAGAAGAAGCGATTTGAGAGGTTTTCTGCTCCGGTTGCTAAGACCACTTTTCACACCGACGCTGCTTCTACTGTTTGCCGCCGTTGTGGTAAACCGCTTCATCCGGGTTTTGATTGTTTCAAGAATGCCTATAAGTGTTATACTTGTAATGGATTTGGGCATAGGTCCTTTGATTGTCCTGAGAAGGATACCGTTCTTGGCAAGGCTGCCACTGCTGCTGCAGCGACTAGAGGAGGAAAGCCAAAAGGGAAGATCTTTGTGATGACTAGGGCTGAGGCTGAGGCTCATCCAGATATTGTGGCTGGTATCTTTTATGTCCTTGGCACTGAGTGCCTTATTTTATTCGATAATGGAGCTTCTCTTTCATTTATATCGACTCAGTTCGCAGACCGTTTAGCTCTTGAGTCTTCATTGGTTGAGGAGACTTTCATTTCCTTACCTTCTGGAGACGTATTTTCCTGCTCATCGTCCCATAGGGATGTTCCGATTATTATTGGTCAAGCCACATTTCCAGCGGACTTACTGAGATTTCCTCTCGAGGAATTTGACATTATCCTCGGTATGGATTGGTTATCGCGATACTATGCTCGCTTCGAGTGTCGCGACCAGAAAATCTGCTTGAGGAGTTCTTCAGGAGTTCGTATTTCCTATAAGGGAACTCGCCCAAAAAAGAGTGTTCGTGTTATCTCTTCGATGAAAGCATCTCATCTTCTTAGGAAGGGTTGCCAAGCCTTCCTGTGTGTTTCAGCTGCAAAGTCATCGCTACCGAAGCTTGAGGGATGTAGCCATTGTTCGTGAGTTTCCAGATGTTTTCCCAGGTGACTTGCCAGGGATACCGCCAGAGAGAGATTTGGAGTTTACCATTGAGCTTGTTCCAGGTATCGGACCGATATCCAAAGCTCCTTACCGTATGGCTCCACCGGAGTTGAAGGAATAGAAGCAACAGTTAGAAGAGATGATCGAGAAAGGGTTCATTAGACCGAGTGCTTCTCCGTGGGGTGCTCCAGTTTTATTTGTCAAGAAGAAAGATGGTTCCATGAGACTTTGCATTGACTATAGAGAGCTGAACAGAGTGACCGTGAAGAACAGATATCCTTTGCCTAGGATAGATGATTTATTTGATCAGTTGAGAGGTGCTTCTAGGTTTTCTAAGATTGATCGTCGATCGGGTTATCATCAGATTCCAGTGAGCGAGGCTGATATTGCGAAGACTGCTTTTCGTACCAGATATGGGCATTTTGAGTTCGTGGTTATACCTTTTGGGTTGACTAATGCACCTGCTATTTTCATGGATCAGATGAACCGCACCTTTAGTGAGTATCTTGACACTTGTGTTGTGGTGTTTATTGATGACATTCTCATTTACTCTAAGACTGATGAGGAGCATGCCGAGCATCTTAGATTGATTCTTTGGATTCTACGTCGACAGAAGTGGTTCGCGAAGTTCTCTAAGTGTGAGTTTTGGCTTTCTAAGGTTGCATTTCTTGGACATGTGATATCTAGTGAGGGAGTTATGGTTGATCCCGCAAAGATTGAGGCCGTTGTTGATTGGGAGAGTCCCAAAGATGTGGGAGAGATTTGTAGTTTCCTTGGATTGGCTGGTTATTATCGTAGGTTCGTTGAGGATTTCTCTAGATTAGCTCGTCCGATGACTCAGTTACTGAAGAAGGAAGCTAAGTTTGTTTGGACCGATAAGTGTGAGAGTTCTTTCCAGGAATTGAAGACTAGGTTGACTTCATGCTTCCGCTCCCGTACTTGCTTTGCCAAAGATTGGAGTTGACTTCGATGTTTACTGCGATGCTTCGATGTTAGGTCTTGGTTGTGTTTTGATGCAGAGTGGTAAGGTGATAGCTTACTCATCTAGACAGTTGCGAGTTCACGAGGTGAACTATCCTACACATGATCTTGAGTTAGCTGCTGTTGTTCATGCCTTGAAGATGTGGCGTCATTACTTGATTGGATATCATTGTCGCATTTTCACGGATCATAAGAGTCTTAAGTACATTTTCACCCAGAAGGACCTCAATGTGCGACAGCGTCGTTGGCTAGAGTTGGTTAAGGATTATGACATTGAGTTATTGTATCATGAGGGAAAGGCCAATGTGGTTGCTGATGCGCTTAGCCGCAAGACTTCTCATTCGATGAGTGCTATGCGTGTATTGCCCGATGAGTTGTGTTCCGAGTTCCGGAAGTTGAGGTTAGAGATGGTTGGTAGTGGTTTTGATTGGTTAGCTGCTATGACTGCCGAGCCGTCCTTATATTGGGAGATTCGCCAGAGTTTACCTTCAGATGCTGATTTCAAGAAGTTCGAGGCTAAGATTTCGAGAGGTGATGCTCCAGACTTAGTGATTGATGCTGATGGTTTCCTTAGATTCCCTAGTAGGATGTATGTTCCTGATGTGCCAGATTTGAGGAATGAAGAGGGTTCTTGATGAGGCTCACTTGACACCGTATTCAGTTCATCCGGGCGGGGAGAAGATGCACAAGGACTTGAGACTTATATTTTGGTGGCCCGGGATGAAGAAAGACATATTGGATTACGTGAGTAGGTGCTTGACTTGTCAACAAGTAAAGATAGAGCATAGGAGGCCAGGTGGTTTGTTACAGCCGCTTCCCGTTCCTCAGTGGAAGTGGGAGTGTATATCGATGGACTTCGTGACAGCATTGCCTAAGATAGTGGGAGGCAAGGATGCGATTTGGGTTGTGGTCGATAGGCTAACTAAGTGTGCCAGATTTGTGCCTATCAGAGAGACATGGGATATGGACCGTTTAGCCAGGGCTTATATTGCAGAGATAGTCCGTTACCATGGTGTCCCGAGAGAGATCGTTTCTGATCGTGATCCTCATTTCTGTTCCAGATTTTGGAAGGCTTTACAGGAGGCTATGGGTAGCCGTTTGCTGATGAGTACCGCATTTCATGCCGCGACAGATGGTCAGTCCAAGAGGACTATTCAGACACTAGAGGATTTGCTCCGCGCTTGTGCCCTAGATTTACAGAGTTCTTGGGAGCAGTGTCTACCGTTAGTTGAGTTTTCTTACAACAACAGTTACCATTCATCTATTGGTATGGCTCCGTATGAGGCGCTCTATGGTAGGAAGTGTCGTAGTCCGATCTGTTGGGATCAGGCGAGTGACGTGCACGACCTAGGACCGGACAAGTTAGCTGTTATGATTGATCATGTTCAGCTTATCAGGGGTAGGATGAAGGCCGCACAGGATCGGCATAAATCTTATGCTGACGTTCGCCGTAGACCTCTCGAGTTTGAGGTGGGTGACAGAGTTTTCTTGAGAGTTTCACCGATGAAGGGCGTTAAGAGGTTTGGAGTTAAGGGCAAGTTGAGTCCTAAGTATATTGGGCCTTTTGAGATCGTAAAGAGGATTGGTGCTGCTGCTTATCGTTTGGACTTGCCTCCTAGTTTGGGCAAGGTTCATCGTGTCTTTCATGTTTCTCAGCTCCGTAAGTATGTTAGTGATCCGAGTCATGTTCTGCCTAGAGAGATCGAGAACTTGGAGCCGAGTCTTGCTTTCGAGGAGCGTCCCGTGAAGATCCTTGACCGACAAGATAGGAAGCTTAGGAGCAAGGTGGTGCCTTTAGTGAAGATCCATTGGCGTTACAGTGATGTTGAGGAGCAGACGTGGGAGACCGAGGCATCGATGCGTGCTGCACATCCTTCTCTTTTCGATTGAGTCATAGTTAGTTAGAATTTATCTTCGTTCGAGTTTCGAGGACGAAACTTTTTGAAGTTGCGGTGATTGTAACATCCCGTATTTTTATAAAATATATTTTAAGCGTTTTTAATTATTTTAAGTAATAAAATAATATTTTAATAAATTATCGAAAAGTATTTTAAATAAATAATAAGATCCGTCTTAAGAACCTTAAGTCCTTAAGACGAACAAACTTGGTAAACTTAAGTTCACATCTAAAAACCCGTTCGAGTTATCCAAACCCGTTTCATTTAAAACGGAAGGGACAACCCTTAAACCCCTTAAAATCAATTGTGTCGACATATATTTTCATCCTCAAAACAATATAACAGTAAACACATTTCTTCTCATAAACCTCCATAATCTCCATCTTCTTTTGCTTATTTCTTCATCATCCGTTCATCAAATCAAGGTAATAATAACATTTTCGGAATACTCATTGAATTTGCAAGCCATCCGTCACTTCCGATTTTGATTTCTCTTATTTCGAAAAACGGGCTGTTTTTCCTAAAATCCGTTTTCAGTCCTTAAACTCGTTTTTCGTGCTTGTAGGTGAAGGATTAGACAACCCGGACGTGGATAGCTTCATCTTAGACGAGGATCTTTGAGCCGGATTGCATTTGAGGTGACGATTACGAGTAACTCGGCCTTTTTGTTAAAATAGCAAGTTTGTTGTGTTCTTGTTGTTATTTCTGATTTTTGTTTGAGGTTGATGATTAATGGACTTAGTAACATGTTTAGGAATGTTCTGACTTGATGAATTCATGCCTTGTTGATGTTTCACATGTTCTTAAGTTATTTTCAGAAATTTCATGTTTTGCGACGGATACAAAATATAATCATTTTGAGGATTGTTATGGGTTTAATTGCTGATAGATAGGTGTATTGGATGAATTGAAATAATGGGTAAACACTTGTTGTAATGATCTTAGATGTTTCGAATAGAATTGTGGAAGTTTAATGTTGCTGGGAAAATGCGATTTTTGCGACAGGCTCTCTGAGCCGGTCGACCGGCTGAGAATGCCTTGTGTTATTTTTTCGAAATTTTGAGAACGTAGGATTAGGAAGCCCAGCCGGCAGACCGGCCGCCTGCCAGGCGGCTGGGAGTGCATTGTAGTTGCCTTGCGTGTTTTGAGAAAATAGAATTTGGGATGCCAGCCGGTAGGCCGGCTGCCTGCCAACTGGCTGGTAGCCTCATTTAATGAATTGCGTAAGTATGGGATTGGGTTCCCAACCGGTAGGCCGGCTGCCTGCCGACCGGCTGGGAGTCCTTTGTGTTGTTTTGTTTTAAAAGAAGAGGAGGCTGAGATAGGTCACCAGCCGGTAGGCCGGCTGCCTGTCTACCGGCTGGGGACCCCTGTAGCTTGTTTTTAATTCGTAATTCGTTTATAACTTTTAAACGGTTGATCGGTTTTGATTGAAACTCGTTCCTTGTATCTTAGATATGTATCTGAGGTCCCCGGAGGATGGGCGACACTATATTGGGTTCGGGAATGGAGAGAGGATAGAGACCCCCCGTTCGGGTAACCGAAAGGGAAACCGACTCTCCCTCAACTTAGTTCCCGGGGTCAATTAAGTGTTGATTAGAAGTTAAGAAAGTAGAACTATAGATTAGTTCATAGACTTTGTTGATATTGTTTTGTTGCGTATTAAGTTATGCCTTAAGCTGGCCTCTGAACTTAATACGTGAGTTGTTTGTCATATATGGGGATATGCCTTAAGCTGGCCTCTGAGCCCTATATGTGTTTGTTTGTCGTGTCTGGGACGTGCGTTGAGTTTTCGCCTCTGAGTCCAGACATGTTTTATTGATCGCGTCAGGACATGCCTTAAGCTGACCTCTGAGTCTGACGAGTAGAGCAACTGCACGACGGGGCAGTCAGGTTGTCATACCTAACCCGGAGTGCAGGTGTTTAGTGCTAGAACATGCGTTGAGTTTTCGCCTCTGAGTTTAGTACCTTGTGATGTAGTAGGGGAACATGCGTTGAGTTTTCGCCTCTGAGTTCCTTACTTGTGATTGTGAATTGAGTGCTAGTCCGTGCGTTGAGTTTTCTCCTCTGAGTCTAGTATCTTATTGATAGCCGGTCCATGCGTTGAGTTTTCGCCTCTGAGTCCTTGCTTGATATTGTGAACTTGGTATCTAGGTTATGCGTTAAGATGTCGCCTCTGAACCTTTTTACTTGCTGAATGATTAAGTTGATCGCTGAACCTCTTACATGCTGTTTAATATCTGCTTGCCTAGAGTTTGGTACAGTGTCAGATATGCATGGTGGAGTTAATGATTATAATACTTGAGTGATAGTTTGTTCATCCAAGGCATTGTAGGACTCTTTGATCGGTTTCATAAATAGTTGGACTGAAAGACCCCCCGACTGGGCAACCAGTAGGTAAACCGGCTCTCCTTCCTAACGGTTTATGAAGTTGGTTGAGAGCCGTGCATTAGTGATTGCATGATAGTTGATGATCAGTTATTGAGATATTGTTATGCTTCACATGTTTATATATGTTGGAGTATTCTGTATTGCTTTACTTGTTACGTGTCGTTACAAAAGGTGGCTAGGAGAACTCTAGTCACTCCCCACTGATTGTGGCGTACATGTTTTCATGTATGTAGGTACATGCAGGTTGGATCGGGGTTCACTTGAGAGCTAGCGAGTGATGATCCTTTCATCATATGACTTACACTCTTATCGTTTAGCTAGACTCTTAGTTTTTGATACAGTTATCTTTTGGTGCCTGTAGGGATGTTCCATCCCAGGCTTTGTATATATATTGGTTTCCGTACTTAGAACTATTATACTTATCTATTTTCTTTATATCAGTTTTCAGTTTCCGTTTCAGTTTAATTCTTCTCGCATGTTGTTTCTGTTTAAAAAGTTTAAATTCCGCTGCATTTTTAGTACTTTGTATGTTTTTAATTTTCCGCTTTCGCGAGGGGTTTTACAGTAGGTCTCTATCCTCTCTCCATTCCCGAACCCAATATTGTGTGGCCCATCCTCTGGGGACCTCAAACAAACACCAAAGGTACACGGAACGAATCTCAAACAAAACCGAATAACCGTTTGAAAGTTATGAACAAAACAATGGGAACAGGGGCTCTCAGCCGGTCCGGGACCGTCTGCCGGTCCACCGGCTGGGAGTCCCTTCCCATGCCATTATGCCGTCTGAAAAACAATGAGAAGAGGCTCTCAGCTGGTGGACCGTCCGCCGGCCAGCCGGCTGGGAGTCCCTTCCCATAAGCCTTCATCAAAACTTTAAACACGAGGAGAGGCTCTCAGCCGGTGGACCGGCTGCCGGTCTGCCGGCTGGGAGTCTCTTCCCAAGCCTTTGCAAAAATTCATAAAACCCAAGAGGGATTCTGAGCCGGTTGACCGGCGGCCGACCTACCGGCTCAGAACCCTTTCTCCTAAATCTCAGCATTCAAAAATAACCACCCCGATTCTGAGCCGGCCGACCGGCTGCCGGTCAGCCTACCGGCTCAGAGTCCCTGCACGAAAAATCGACATTTCCTACAATACTCAAATCATCTCAAATCGATTCTAAACTTCTAAAATTGCAACATACATAGATTACCCAGCATATATAATCATCAAATACATCAATTACCAGCAATTAATCCCACAAATAAACCTCAACAAGATTATCCTTTGTATCCGTCTTAAGCACACAATTTCTGAAATTCAACAACAAGGCTTATATAACACAAACAAGGCATGTGAAAGTCTTCCTTATGGTATCCTAGCATGATACTAAGTCCCAACAACCATCTCAACATGAAAAATCAGAAACTATAACCATCTTAAAAAGGAAAAGTGCTAATATCACAAATATGGCCGAGTTTCTCTTATTCGTCACCTTTACTTAGCGAAACCTTCAAGATATTGTTCAATAATCACCAAGTCCTCTTTCGGGCTAACACCAACACCACCTAAAAAAAACAAAACATCACAACTATTCACGAATTTCGAAATACTTCAAACAGGCCGAAATTTCAACTGTCACAAAATGTAATATTGATTACCTTAAAACGACGGGCTCGAGACAAGGAATCCGTGGCCGCAAAAATCGTCTCAATCGGATAAGAAACGAAGATTCTATGAGCATTTTAAGATTGAAGAAGAAATTCTCAAAATGTGTTTGTTGTCATGTTTTAAATCTGAAAAAAGAAATGAAGGAGGGAGGTAGAGGATAAAGGACTTAGGGTTTTGTGAGGAAAAAGAGGGAAAATGGGTCCATTAACAAGTTAGGCCCATAAGACAAGTTTTAAGACGGTTTAAGCTAAGAACACCGACTTAAGGTCACTATAAACTTAAGACGATATAAATATTTTCCGTACTATTAAATTAAATTGCTAAGACGCAAATTACGCAATTAAATAAAATCTTATTTAAATCCTTTAAAAATATTCTCTCATAAATTAATCAGTTATTTAAATGAAATCCCAAAAATTACGAAATATAAATTATTTCTCGTGCTTGAACTTAAAACCTTTAAATATTGTTTGCGAAAATGCGGGATGTTACAATCACCCCATCTTTCAAAAAGTTTCGTCCTCGAAACTTGAAGACAGAAATAAGTACTAAAACAACTCTAGTTATCAAACGTACTACCCAGATTATGGAAATCCCAATCACTGTCTTTGAAAAAGGTTTCAAAAGAAAGATTCTAAGGCACGAGTCTTCGTCAATGGACATTGGGATTCTCGTTACGTATTCAAGAGTCCGACATTCCAAATCTGAGATAAGTCCCAAGGTTAAATCATTAAAAGTTCAAAATCCCGATCGATCCGGTGTTGATAAGCACAGTACGGGTTATCAGACGTCTCCAATAACGAGTTCAGATGGCAAATCAACGCTGAGATCAATTCAAATTGCAATGAATTAGATCTTTCAAAACCGAATTTCCCACAATAACCTTTATCTTGATTCTACAAACGAGTAAAATTGCAACATCGGTAAAAAGGCCACTTTCCCCAAATGAGGGGGCAATTTCAAATTCTCGAAACAATTAAGATTTTTCAAAAACTACAAACTTTCAAAGTTAACAATGGGAAACAAATTTCAAAAACAGTCACCGGGAGCGCAGAAACGATCATAGAGATTACTTTCGACACGAAGAATTGTGAGTTTCCAGTTTCACATCTGACAGAACACACGAGAAAGGATCGAAGGAATGAAACAACCAGGTTAGAGGTCAAGGAAAACGGTAACTCTTGCCAAACATGGGTACACTAACCGCTCAATCCATAATCAAAACACCGTTAGAACGATTTCTAGTATATCCCAAGAAGGGCGATTTCAGTAATCTCTAGACTCACAATGGTTTCACGATCCCTCTTACTATCATCTCATCCACAGAACAAGGTATTCCCCAACAAGAAGGTTTCCAAAACTCTCACTCAGTTCACACTAAAATCCGTTCAACCACGGTTAAGGATCTCTCATTCAAGGTGGAAGCCTAATACACATACTTCAGACCAAGGTTCACGCACTTTCAGCACTTCAAACCAGAATTCTATTACCATGACACCGAACCTCGAAAACCAAAATATGGCATTCATCATCCTATAACCTTAACTTTTAACAGTTCGATCCTAGCTAACCTATTCCACAAGGTTCGACATCCTAAATTCCCGAATTTTATTACCACAATGATCATCCAAATCAAGACCTTACTAAGGTAACAACTCTTAAATCCTCTTGTTTCTAACCACTTACCAACAATCTACATCCCAAGAAAAGTTCCAAGGAAGTAACCACTTTCACTCCTACAGTTCCCATAAGGTTTAGTTATTCACATTCCGAACTTCCCAAACGATATTCATGAACACTTATAAGTTGCAAATCTCTACACTATGATTACCACAAACATCAATGGTTACCCATCAATCATCATTGGAGTATTATTAAGCCAACAGGCTTCCATTATCCCATAAGTTAGCATAAACGATCCACCTAACAATGGTGCATTTTCCAATCCCAATAAGCGCTCCAATAGGTAAACGTAGAGGTTCCATAAGTAACCTAAGGTCAACACTCAGTCAGCTTCATAAGTCTACTTGTAAATGTCTCAACATTCTCACACCGTTACCAATAACTCTCATTCCTCAAGTATGTGGTCCTTTTTGCATTACCAAAAGTTCCTCAAGATTAAGTAGCACTAACTTACCTAATTCATCAATTTAACCACATCATCATCATCTTAAGCATGTACCTCCAAAATAACCTAAGACTCCAAGTATCATATTTAAATCCTCAAATGGTACTTCCAAATCTACAATCACCACTTACATCTAGCCCTCTAACATGAAGCTTTCAAGATGGCACACTATCCAATATCACCCAAATATTATTATCACAACTCTCTCAACCAAACTTTGATAACGCAAAACCAAGCATTCCTCAAGGCAAGTTTCACTACTCCAAGAACAAGTCGATCCCGCCACTAATCTAAATGAAAAGGAACAAGGCTCACAGAAGAGGAGATGAGATACGAACTTCAGGGATAACCATGACATAGGTCTCGAGAGAGACGCATGGAAGATGGCTCGAGGAACAACGAGATGCAAGGTAAGGAACTTAGGCAATGGACTCCAATAAAATTGAAGCCATGATCGGAAGGAGAAGCAAAGGAGAAGAAAGGAGAGAAGCGACGTGAAAAGAACGATTGCGGAATCTTCCAAGGTGCGGGTCTCTTACTATTCTTGCGGGATCCTCACTTCTTACTTTCCAAATCAAGTCATTCAATTATCGGTTCTCATGAACAACTCCTCCAATGATTTATATACCCTAATCTTCCAAACTTTAAACGATATCATCATTACAACTACCTATGCCCAAAAGTTTGAGATGCCACATCTCTACTAGTTCCACAAATAACAATTCAATAACACTTTCAGGTCATCACCACTATATGCTATATCCACTTTATTTACTTACCTTACTCTCCACCAGATAACAATTCCTAAACCATCAAGTTTTCCGAATTCTCGTCTCCCTATAGATTACTTTATCCTATCCACAGACCGGTGGTGCATCCTCAAATTTCTCTTAAGTTTTTCAGTAAATAAACATTAAGATTCAATAAGCAGCTTAGGGTCGAATAGTGGTTCACTTCTTCTAAGCTTAAGTCATAAACTCTTCAAGTATTCAACTATTAGCCAATGATTCGCATTCCCCAACAACGGCCTTTCCCAGCTCAATCACTCACCTAAGTCAAGTGATACTAACTCACTTCACTCATCCACTCATCATCCTTAGCATCTTAAGCCTATTCTTCTAGGCCGCTCTATATCCTCAAGTATCTTATCTAACTCCTTAAACGGTACTCTTCAATCCACATATTTTCACAATCTAAGTATGGTTCTCAAGATTAAGCTCCACAAAAGACTACGCATACAACTCACCCTTCAAGCAAGCATCATATCACTCACTTTAACTCTTCCAATTGGATAGACAACTAGACCCTTGGATCACCAAAACATGTCTCTCGATACCTCTTAAGTTATTCCTCAACTAACAATATTTCACATAACACAGCTTACGATTATCCTAAGACTAGTTCCTCCAAATCCAATAAAAGGGAAGATTACTTAGAGGGCACCTTAAGAAAGCAAGCAACAAGGTTAAGCTGAAAAGATATGAAGATCTGTTCAAGTAAGATAGACAAATATTCTAAAAGAAGGATGTGCATCCGGAGTTATCAAAGAAGGTGGTGCACAAATAAAGAGGAGTATCTTCAAGGCTCAGAAGCATTCTCCAATAGTAGCACGAACCTTCTATCTTCGGTAGAAACTCCAATCTCCACCGTCAAATGGATAAGCCCACGGTTCGTCGATTGAAAGATATAAAAGTGAAATCGATGACAATCAACAAACACGTTAGAGCCTAATAAAAGCAATCACAAAACCGACTACAATATAAGTCCTTAAATCTACCCCATCTCTCATTCATTATTTAATTATATGGTCGAGTTAAGGTTGGGGGTTACATGAGTGCGTCGGGAGCGATAATGCTCTCATACCAACTGTAAAACCCCTCGCGAAAGCGGAAAAGATAAACACACAAAGTACTAAAAATGCAGCGGAATTAAAACTTTTTAACATAACTAAACATGCGAGGCGTCCTACTACAAAACCGAAACATAAATAAGTACATAAGTGTAATATAAAAGCAGCCCGGGATGGCACATCCCTACAGGCACTCAAGAACTGAAATGTAAATCTAAAGTCTAGCTAACGTAAAGGTGTAAGTCAATCGATAAAGGATCATTGCTCGCTAGCTCCATGCAACCCCTCTGCCAACCTGTCATGTACCTACATACATGTCAACAGGTACGCCACAATCAGTGGGGAGTGACTAGAGTTCTCCTAGCCACCTTTTGTAACGACACGTAACACAACAAAGCAAACAGAATACTCCAGCATATATAAACATGTGAAGTATACAATATCTCAATAACTGAACTCTTACTATCATGCAATCACTAATGCACGGCCCTCAACCAACTTCGGAAACTATTTGGAAGGAGAGCCGGTTTCCCTTCCGGTTGCCCGGCCGGGGGGTATACGAAACTGACTAAGAGTCACCCAATGCCTTGGGTGAACAATAACAAAGTCAAGGCACTGTAAACAACATTATCATCATGCATATCTGACACTGTACCAACTCAAGGCAAGTAGATATAAAATAGCAAGTATAAGGTTCAGCGATCAACTTAAGACATAACCTAAATACCGATCATTCAGCAAGTATAAAGGTTCAGCGGTCAACTTAAGACATAGCCTAAATACCAATCATTCAGCAAGTATAAAGGTTCAGCGGTCAACTTAAGACATAACCTAAATACCAATCATTCAGCAAGTATAAAGGTTCAGCGGTCAACTTAAGACATAACCTAAATACCAATCATTCAGCAAGTATAAAGGTTCAGCGGTCAACTTAAGACATAACCTAAATACCAATCACAAGCAAGGACTCAGAGGCCAACATAAGGCATAGACCTGCCAATCAACAAGACACTAGACTCAGAGGCCAACTTAAGGTATAGACTAGCACCGAAAAGTAAAGGACTCAGAGGCCAGCTTAAGGCATGTCCCTTGACTGCATCACAAGACACCAGACTCAAAGGCCAGCTTAAGGCATGTCCTAGCATCAACATCTGCACTCCAGGCAAGGTGTCAGTACCTTAGCTACCCCGTTGTGCAGCTGTTCAACTCGTCAGACTCAGAGACCAACTTAAGGCATGTTCCAACGCGATCACAATGAAACATGTCTGGGCTCAGAGGCCAACTTAAGGCATATCCCAGACACGACCACCATACACATATAGGGCTCAGAGGCCAACTTAAGGCATATCCCCATATATGACAACAAGCTTACGTATTAAGCTCAAAGGCCAGCTTAAGGCATACCTTAATACGCATCATTACAATATCATCCAAATATATAAACTAATCTATAGATCTACTTTCTTATACTTCTAATCAACACTTAATTGATCCCGAGAACTAAGTTGAGGGAGAGCCGGTTTACCTTTTGGTTACTCGACCAGGGGGTCTGTATCTATAATACCTCGAAAATCTAGACTCGATAATTAAGTTTATTTGGTTGTGTCGATAGTTTACTTTACGGCTTTAAGTAATGAATCAAGTTATGTGATTAGGTTGCTATGAGGGTTCGAACCCTAGACCTCTAGCTCTATGTTTATGTCGTGGTGGGGATCGATCCCTAGACCTTGTGCGCGTGGCTTGGGCCTCGTAATGTGTGCCACAACCCTAAGCCCACAACTGTTTTGAGGAACAATTCCACAAACCCTACTAAGGGAACCACCTACCGTCACCTTTTAACATCCTTCTTAAACCCAAAGCTTACCCTAATCCTCATTCCAACACCCCTTAACAACAACCGTCACAACATAGAATAGAGAAACAGTAATCACGGTGACTCTAAGGCGGGCATAACGTGGTCGAATCGTCGGAAAAGTAGGTATGCTAAACACTACGTTAATATTGTACTGTTCTCTTTTCGGGTCTGCTTTTCTTCAGCAAGTTTGGGTCGTGTTATGTGGTTATCTTGTGATGTTCTTTCGGGTATGATGGTCCAGGGGGGTTTGTGTGACGTGTCTACTGTTTGTCGTGGTTGTGTCAACCACCGTACTGCGCCAGGAGAGGCGGTTTTGTGACGACAGTCGCGTGGTTCCTCTGTTTGTGTTATACCCGAGTCTGACCAGCAACTTTACTATCAACATCGATGCTCTTCCTCTTATTGTTCTTTGAGGTGGTTTTGGTAAAAGAGCAGGTGGTGGTCAGGGAAGGGTTACGGCGGTTGGTGAGATTGTCTCAGGTGGCGTAAACAGGGTCGAATAGGGTGGTTAGTTCGTGGTTCTGTCTGGGTTTCTTTTATGTTATATGAGTCTGGTTGTTTGGGGGTGGCACCACCGCTGACTCGGGGGAGGTCAATGCGGTGGTACCACCATGGTCTAGGTGTCTAGTGTTAGGGGGTGTTTGGTTAACGGGTGTGGGTGGTGGTTGGGCCAGGTCAGCCGTCGACAGGGGTATAGAAGGAGGGGTCTGGTCGCGTATCCGGTTAGGTTTCAGGGGGTTTCGTGGAGTGGGTTCACCTCACCGGTGGCCGGCTACCTGGTTGCCGGTGGTCGCCAGGAGCGTGGGTGGTTCTGGGTTCCCGGTCTGGTGGCTGTGGGGTAACGGCGGCGGTAATAGGTGGGTTTTTGGTCGTGAGTCGGGTTGGTTAAAGGTGTTGGGCTGTTTTCGTGTTTCGGTTGTTTTTATTATTATTATTATTATTATTATTATTGTTATTATTATTATTATTATTATTATTATTATTATTATTATTATTATTCTGATTATTAATTATTATTATTATTAAAATTATCTTAGTGTTTTGTTTTACTACTATTTTAGTAATAATCGTCTTTGTATGGCAATTTTATTCGTGACTGAGTAGTTGAAGTTTATGAGTCGGGAATTATTTAAGTCAAGGGGGTTCCTATATTTGGGAAGTTTCTATAATTGGAAAGTTTCTATTTTTGGAAACTTTCCACTTATGGAAGGTTTCTATTTATAGTAAGTGTGGTTGTTAAGGGGTTCGGGAAGGTTATTAATTCGTTACGTATACGTGTTTAGGTAGCGAGTTTCGCGTGAAACATTTCTAACAAGCCTTGGACTTAGCTGCATCCCTGCTATTTCAGGTAGGGGAAATACTTGTATATAATGATGAGTAAACTATTGTTATTTGGTAATAACCATGTTTGTTTTATAATATCATGTGATCGTTATGTTGTGCTATTTATTTATATAATTCTGAGTTACGATACGAGGTGATGAGATAATGAGTCTTGTGATTGGTGCGGAGATAATGGGTCTTGTGATTGGTGCGGAGTTAATAGGTCTTGTGATCGGTGTGGAGAATAATGGGTCTTGTGATTTGGTGTGAAGAATAATGGGTCTTGTGATTCAAGAGGAGATGAACGACTTTCTATTTATAGTATTGTTTATTTGTTTATATTTCCTCTACTCAACCTCGTGGTTGACCCTCTGTATTCGTGATCACCTGTGATGAACCAACTTTATTGGGGAGCAGATTGACAGGTGTTGAGACTATGGGAGCTAAGGGAAGGGAGAAGCTTGGATCTGGACCAGCCTAGAGTCTAGATCACCATAGTAGTCTTTTCATGAGTTGTACTTAGTTTTACAAGACAGTTTTATAAGTTGGCTGTATGAACTCGTTCTTTGAGTTTAACCGTATTTAATTAAAGTACTGTTTATCTTTCCTTTATATCTACTGGCTCGGGAAACCGAGATGGTAACACCCTTATTTATCTGGGGAGTCCTAGTACAGGCCCTTAAATAAATGGGGGTGTTACAAAGTGGTATCAGACCGAACGATCCTCAGGCCTAACCAAATGAACCCAATGAATGTAGGAGAGTCTAAATAAAATGAACCCCGAGATAGGACTGTTAGGAGCACACTAAAGGAAAAGTATGAGTCTGGGGCCCCCTCACACCGAACCATTGGCCCTCTTAGTTTTACCCGGGAACCCAGAGTGCATATACGAGAGAAATGGGTAGATTAGGAGGTGAAGGAAGTGATGGTATACTGTGATAAGAATCTTATAAGAACTCTTAGTATATGTGATCATTTGGAAAAGCCAGTAAGGGCAAGAGCATGAAAAGACTTTTATTTATATGATTACAAAAAGGGTGTATATTAATGTGGATGCATGAGGTGATTTGAATTATATCAGTAATTTTATCATGTCTAGCGATATGCGGTTATGTGATCCCCGACCCATGTTATAGAAAAAGTACTACTCTATATGATAGTTATTTATTGACTTTAATGCTTAGGGAACATAGCCCTAACCCAAATGGGTGCCCACATGAGTCGGGACTCATTTCTTTCTTTTGTATTATAGTATGCCTCCCCGAAGAAACAATGTCGCTAACATCACGCAAGAAGAATTGGATCGTTTGATAGCTGAGAATGAGGCCCTAAAGGCCAAACGTATGGACTCCGCAAAGATGAGCACGATTATCGCGAGGCATCACCCTACCCAATTCACTAGGGAGGGGGAACCTCATCTGCTAGGAGCCTGGTTTCGGGAATTCAGTAACTTGTTCGAGTTGGTGGATTGCCCTGAAGAATTGAGAGTTGACCAAGCAGCCCACTATCTGAGGGGTATGGTCAGAAACTGGTGGACCGGGAACAAAAGAGAGATCCGAGAGGCCGCTAGAGAGGATGGGACCAAGTTTGTTGCTTGGATCACATTCAAGATGATCTTATATGAAGTGTTTCTACCAGAATTCCAGAAAAGCAAGCTAAGAGAGGAGTTTGATACCTTCAGGATGACGGAAGACATGACATTAGAGGCTTACTACAGGAAATTCATCCAGTTGGTGAGCTATGCAGGGGACATGGGGTTTGATGATGCCATGTTGGCGATGAAGTTTGAGAGGGGTTTGTCAATTGCTATCAAGAAGAGACTGATTGCGGCTCCGCCCACCACTGTCCCGGACATCTATTTACGGGCTGGGGCGGCGGAGAGGCTATCAGAAATGATCAAAGAGGACAAGAAGTCCAAATCTGAAAAGAGAAAGCCTGAGGTAGTAACCGAAAGTTCAGGGTCGAAGAAGCAAAGCACTAACAAGTTCAATGGATATTTCAGTAACAGTGCCTCAGGAGGTGTGAGGAACCAAAGTGGGGGCAACTACAGGAGTGGGGGTACTGGCAGTGGTTCGGTTGGAATAGTTTGTTTCGGCTGTGGAAAGACGGGGCACAAGCAGGCAGTATGTCGCTCATCTGGAGGGAATTAGTCTGGGGGTTATCGTACGCCTACATCCGGATATCAGGGATCCTGCACTCAGTCCTATGGTAGCAGTGGCTATCGTACTCCCATGCCAAACTATAATGGGGGTGCGAGGTCTAGAGGCAGCAACAATTATCAGAGGAACTTCAACAGCAATCAAAATCGCTCATACCAAAATCACTACCATGGGCATGGGAGCAATCAGAAGACGGGAGCAGAAGGGAACCAGCAGGCTGGAACATCTACTGCCAGTCAAAGTGGAGCTAAATCCAGTGGCAAGCTTTTTGCCATGGGAAAGCAGACAGCTAAAGATGATGCTCATGTGGTGACCGGTACTTTTCTTTTGAACTCTAAACCTACTTTCGTACTTTTCGATTCCGGTGCGACCCATTCTTTTGTGTCTAGAGATCATGTTAAGGCCTTGGGACTTGAGAGATTTGATTGGGTTGCGGACTCAGTGACCATACCTTCAGGCGAGTCGATAGCTTGTAATAGAATATATGGTAGCGTACCCATCAAAATCGGGGAAGCAACCTTTTATTGTGACCTCATAGAATTTCCATTTGGGGGTTTTGAGGTGATTCTGGGGATGGACTGGCTTGGGAAGTATCGAGCTTTTATCGATTGTCACCAAAAGAAAATTTCCTTGAAGGGACCTAAGGGAGTAAGGGTGTCTTACAAGGGATATCGAGTCAAACCAAAAATCAAGTTCATTTCCGTCAATACCCTTAAGGCTGGCTTGCGAAAAGGAGAGAGTCTGATCCTGTGCCAGATGTGGAACTACGAGGCTAAAACCCCTAAGACTAGTGAGATACCAGTGGTAAGGGAGTTCGAGGGAGTATTCAGAGATGACGTTCCTGGATTACCGCCAAGGAGGGAAGTGGAATTTTCCATTGACCTAAAATCGGGGGCGGGACCTATATCTAAATCACCGTACCGTATGGGACCAAAGGAGATGGAGGAATTGAAGAAGCAGTTGGATGAACTAGCTGAGAAAGGATTCATCCGACCCAGTGTGTCACCCTAGGGAACACCTGTGCTATTTGTGAAGAAGAAGGATGAGAGTTTGAGACTTTGTGTTGACTACCGCGGAGAACTGAACAATGTGACGATCAAGAACCGTTATCCTTTGCCAAGAATTGACGACCTGTTCGATCAGTTAAGTGGAGCTGGGGTTTTCTCTAAGATTGATTTGAGATCCGGGTATCACCAGTTGAGAATAAAAGATGAAGACATTCCAAAGACCGCGTTCAGAACGAGGTATGGCCACTATGAATTTGTGGTTATGCCATTCGGATTGACTAACGCTCCAGCTGTGTTCATGGATTTGATGAACCGAGTTTTTAGCCCATATCTGGATAAGTTCGTGGTGGAATTCATCGATGATATCCTAGTGTATTCCAAGAATGCGGAAGAGCACGAGGATCATTTGAGGAGAGTACTTCAGACCTTGGAGGAGCATAAGCTTAATGCTAAGTTGAGCAAGTGTGAGTTCTGGTTGGAGAAAGTCGCATTCCTGGGGCATGTAATTTCCAAGGAAGGAGTGTATGTTGACCCTAGTAAGATCGAGGCTGTAACTAGGTGGCAGAGTCCGAAGAATGTGAGTGAGATTCGAAGCTTCCTGGGATTGGCTGGTTATTATCGGAGGTTTGTTAAGGATTTTTCGAAGATAGCAAAGTCGTTGACATCATTAATGAGGAAGGAGAACCGTTTTATTTGGGATGAGAGTTGTGAGAAGGCTTTCCTGACCCTTAAGGAACGCCTGCCAACAGCTCCTATCCTTGCTTTGCCAGTCGGAAGTGATAATTTTGAAGTTTATACGGATGCCTCGAAGCATGGATTGGGTTGTGTGCTAATGCAGAATGGGAGGGTGATAGCGTATGCTTCTCGCCAATTGAAGACTTATGAAGAAAATTATCCGACCCATGATTTGGAATTGGGAGCTGTGGTATTTGCACTTAAATTGTGGCGCCATTACCTCTATGGAGCCACTTTTAAGGTGTTTTGTGATCATAAGAGTCTGAAGTATATCTACACCCAGAAAGAGTTGAACATGAGACAACGGAGGTGGATATAGTTGATTGGAGACTATGATATGCAGATTGTCTACCACGAAGACAAGGCAAATATGGTAGCTGATGCCCTAAGTAGGAAGTCAGTTCATGCTTTGAGTTGTGCCAGATCGAGAGTGAGGTTGCATGGCGAACTAAGGGAGATGGGAATTTTCATGATCCGGAAAGGGGATGCTCTTAGTGACTTGACAGTGAAGCCTGAGTTGTACGGGAGATTCGGGAGTTGCAAAGGAGTGATGCAAGAATCCAGAAGTGGCGCGGGATGGTTGAGAGTGAGGTTGGAGAGGCTACATCCAAGTTCAGTATTCATATCGACGGTAGTTTGAGGTTCAGTGGGCGATGGTATGTTCCGGATATTGAGGAGCTAAAGAAGAAAATCCTGACTGAAGCTCATGCTACTCCATATTCTGTTCACCCAGGGGGTGATAAGTTGTATAAAGATCTCAAGAAGACGTTCTGGTGGCCAAATATGAAGAAGGAAGTCGCGGAGTTTGTGTCAAGGTGTTTGACATGTCAGAGAGTGAAAGGGGAGCATAAGAGACCACAAGGAAAAGTTCAACCTTTAGATGTACCAGAGTGGAAGTGGGAGAACATCTCAATGGACTTCATTGTGGGGTTGCCTCGGACTCAGAGGGGCAACAACATGATTTGGGTGATTGTGGATCGTTTGACTAAGTATGCTCACTTTATTCCGATGAAAGATACTCGGAGTAAAGCCGAGTTGGCTAAGTCATATGTCCGGAACGTGGTTAAATTGCATGGCGTACCCAAGGACATTGTTTCACACCGAGACTCGAGGTTCATATCTAGATTTTGGCAGGAGCTGCAAACCGCTTTGGGTACCCAGTTGAAGATGAGTACAACTTTCCATCCAGCTACTGACGGACAGACTGAGAGAACGATTCAGACTCTTGAGGATATGTTGAGAGCTTGCGTACTAGAGTTCGGAGGATCATGGGAGGATCAACTGGGATTGATAAATTTTTCTTATAACAACAGCTATCATGCCAATATTGGGATGGCCCCTTTCGAGGCTTTGTATGGGAGGAAGTGTCGGAGCCCAGTGTGTTGGGATGATTGAGCTGATGTTGTGACTCTAAGGCCAGATATGATTCAGGAGATGGTGGAGCAGGTTCAGATTATTCGATAGAACATGAGGGCCGCCCAGGATAGACAGAAGAGCTATGCAGATTTAAAGAGGAGCGATATTTCATTCGAGGCCGGCGAGAAGGTACTACTGAAGGTATCTCCAATGAAGAGTGTGATGAGATTCGGAAAGCGTGGAAAACTGAGTCAGAAATTTATTGGACCGTTTGAGATTTTGGACAGAGTTGGGGAGGTGGCGTACCGATTAGCTTTACCTCTAGCCCTATCCAAGGTCCATAACGTGTTCCATGTGTCTCAGTTACGAAAATATGTGAGTGATCCATCTCATGTCCTGCGCCACGAGGTGATTGAGGTAGATGAACAGTTGGCTTACGTTGAGACTCCAAAAGAGATTCTCGACAGGAAGGTACGAAAGACGCGCAATGGGGAGACGTCCTTAGTGAAAGTTCTGTGGACCAATCATAATCAGGAAGAGGCCACATGGGAGCCTGAGTCCTTTATGAGGGAGCGTTATCCGCACTTGTTCGATTGAGGTAAGTTACGGGGACGTAACTCTTTTTTTTAAGGGGGGTGGAATGTCACATTTTTGTGTTTTGAGTAACGTTTGTGTTTCAAGTTCGGTTGTGTTGGCTTGTTTGTCACCTAAGTGTGGTCGAACTTCGGGACGAAGTTCATTGTAAGGGGGGAAGACTGTAATACCTCGAAAATCTAGACTCGATAATTAAGTTTATTTGGTTGTGTCGATAGTTTACTTTACGGCTTTAAGTAATGAATCAAGTTATGTGATTATGTTGTTATGAGGGTTCGAACCCTAGACCTCTAGCTCTATGTTTATGTCGTGGTGGGGATCGATACCTAGACCTTGTGCGCCTGGCTTGGGCCTCGTAATGTATTCCACAACCCCAAGCCCACGCCTGTTTTGAGGAACAATTCCACAAACCCTACTAAGAGAACCACCTACCGTCACCTTTTAACATCCTTCTTAAACCCAAAGCTTACCCTAATCCTCATTCCAACACCCCATAACAACATCTGTCACAACAAAGAATAGAGAAACAGTAATCACGGTGACTCTAAGGCGGGCATAAGGTGGTCGAATCGTCGTAAAAGTAGGTATGCTAAACACTACGTTAATATTGTACTGTTCTCTTTTCGGGTCTGCTTTTCTTCAGCAACTTTGGGTCGTGTTATGTGGTTAACTTGTGTTGTTCTTTCGGGTATGATGGTCCAGGGGGTTTGTGTGTCGTGTCTAGTGTTTGTCGTGGTTGTGTCAACCACCGTACAGCGCCAGGGGAGACGGTTTTGTGACGACAGTCGTGCGGTTCCTCTGTTTGTGTTATACCCGAGTCTGACCAGCAACCTTACTATCAACATCGATGCTCTTCCTCTTATTGTTCTTTGAGGTGGTTTTGGTAAAAGAGCAGGTGGTGGTCAGGGAAGGGTTACGGCGGTTGGTGGGGCGGTCTCAGGTGGCGTAAACAGGGTCGAATAGGGTGGTTAGTTCGTGGTTCCGTCTGGGTTTCTTTTATGTTATATGAGTCTGGTTCTTTGGGGGTGGCACCACCGCTGACTCGGGGGAGGTCGATGCGGTGATACCACCATGGTTTAGGTGTCTAGTGTTAGGGGGTGTTTGGGTAACGGTTGTGGGTGGTGGTTGGGCCAGGTCAGCCGTCGACAGGGGTATAGAAGGAGGGGTCTGGTCGCGTATCCGGTTAGGTTTCAGGGGGTTTCGTGGAGTGGGTTCACCTCACCGGTGGCCGGCGACCTGGTTGCCGGTGGTCTCCAGGAGCGTGGGTGGTTCTGGGTTCCCAGTCTGGTGGCTGTGGGGTGAACGGCGGCGGTAATAGGTTGGTTTTTGGTCGTGAGTCGGGTTGGTTAAAGGTGTTGGGCTGTTTTCGTGTTTCGGTTGTTTTTATTATTATTATTATTATTATTATTATTATTATTATTATTATTATTGTTATTATTATTATTAATATTATTATTATTATTATTATTATTATTATTAATTATTATTATTATTATTAAAATTATCTTAGTGTTTTGTTTTACTACTATTTTAGTAATAATCGTCTTTGTATGGCAATTTTATTCGTGACTGAGTAGTTGAAGTTTATGAGTCGGGAATTATTTAAGTCAAGGGGGTTCCTATATTTGGGAAGTTTCTATAATTGGAAAGTTTCTATTTTTGGAAACTTTCCACTTATGGAAGGTTTCTATTTATAGTAAGTGTGGTTGTTAAGGGGTTCGGGAAGGTTATTAATTCGTTACGTATACGTGTTTAGGTAGCGAGTTTCGCGTGGAACATTTCTAACAAGCCTTGGACTTAGCTGCATCCCTGCTATTTCAGGTAGGGGAAATACTTGTATATAATGATGAGTAAACTGTTGTTATTTGGTAATAACCATGTTTGTTTTATAATATCATGTGATCGTTATGTTGTGCTATTTATTTATATAATTCTGAGTTACGATACGAGGTGATGAGATAATGGGTCTTGTGATTGGGCGGAGATAATGGGTCTTGTGATTGGTGCGGAGTTAAAGGGTCTTGTGATCGGTGTGGAGAATAATGGGTCTTGTGATTTGGTGTGAAGAATAATGGGTCTTGTGAGTCGAAGAGGAGATGAACGACTTTCTATTTATAGTATTGTTTGTTTGTTTATATTTCCTCTACTCAACCTCGTGGTTGACCCTGTGTATTCGTGATCACCTGTGATGAACCAACTTATTGGGGAGCAGATTGACAGGTAATGAGACTATGGGAGCTAAGGGAAGGGAGAAGCTTGGATCTGGACCAGCCTAGCGTCTAGATCACCATAGTAGTCTTTTCATGAGTTGTACTTAGTTTTACAAGACAGTTTTATAAGTTGGCTGTATGAACTCGTTCTTTGAGTTTAACCGTATTTAATTAAAGTACTGTTTATCTTTCCTTTATATCTACTGGCTCGGAAACCGAGATGGTAACACCCTTATTTATCTGGGGAGTCCTAGTACAGGCCCTTAAATAAATGGGGGTGTTACAAAGTGGTATCAGAGCGAACGATCCTCAGGCCTAACCAAATGAACCCAATGAATGTAGGAGAGTCTAAATAAAATGAACCCCGGGATAGGACTGTTAAGAGCACACTAAAGGAAAAGTATGAGTCTGGGGCCCCCTCACACCGAACCATTGGCCCTCTCAGTTTTACCCGGGAACCCAGAGTGCATATACGAGAGAAAAGGGTAGATTAGGAGGTGAAGGAAATGATGGTATACTGTGATAAGAATGTTATAAGAACTCTTAGTATATGTGATCATTTGGAATAGCCAGTAAGGGCAAGAGCATGAAAAGACTTTTATTTATATGATTACAAAAAGGGTGTATATTAATGTGGATGCATGAGGTGATTTGAATTATATCAGTAATTTTATCATGTCTAGCGATATGCGGTTATGTGATCCCCGACCCATGTTATAGAAAAAGTACTACTCTATATGATAGTTATTTATTGACTTTAATGCTTAGGGAACATAGCCCTAACCCAAATGGGTGCCCACATGAGTCGCGACTCATTTCTTTCTTTTGTATTATAGTATGCCTCCCCGAAGAAACAATGTCGCTAACATCACGCAAGAAGAATTGGATCGTTTGATAGCTGAGAATGAGGCCCTAAAGGCCAAACGTATGGACTCCACAAAGATGAGCACGATTATCGCGAGGCATCACCCTACCCAATTCACTAGGGAGGGGGAACCTCACCTGCTAGGAGCCTGGTGCCGGGAATTCAGTAACTTGTTCGAGTTGGTGGATTGCCCTGAAGAATTGAGAGTTGACCAAGCAGCCCACTATCTGAGGGTTATGGTCGGAGACTGGTGGACCGGGAACAAGGGAGAGATCCGAGAGGCCGCTAGAGAGGTTGGGACCGAGTTTGTTGCTTGGATCGCATTCAAGAGGATCTTATATGAAGTGTTTCTACCAGAATTCCAGAAAAGCAAGCTAAGAGAGGAGTTTGATACCTTCAGGATGACGGAAGACATGACAGTAGAGGCCTACTACAGGAAATTCATCCAGTTGGTGAGCTATGTAGGGGACATGGGGTTTGATGATGCCATGTTGGCGATGAAGTTTGAGAGGGTTTGTCAATTGCTATCAAGAAGAGACTGATTGCGGCTCCGCCCACCACAGTCCCGGACATCTATTTACAGGCTGGGGCGGCGGAGAGGCTATCAGAAATGATCAAAGAGGATAAGAAGTCCAAATATGAAAAGAGAAAGCCTGAGGTAGTAACCGAAAGTTCAGGGTCGAAGAAGCAAAGCACTAACAAGTTCAGTGGATATTTCAGTAACAGTGCCTCAGGAGGTGTGAGGAACCAAAGTGGGGGCAACTACAAGAGTGGGGGTACTGGTAGTGGTTCGGTTTGAATAGTTTGTTTCGGCTGTGGAAAGACGGGGCACAAGCAGGCAGTATGTCGCTCATCTGGAGGGAATCAGTCTGGGGGTTATCGTACGCCTACATCCGAATATCAGGGATCCTGCACTCAGTCCTATGGTAGCAGTGGCTATCGTACTCCCATGACAAACTATAATGGGGGTGCGAGGTCTAGATGCAGCAACAATTATCAGAGGAACTTCAATAGCAATCAAAATCGCTCATACCAAAATCAATACCATGGGCATGGGAGCAATCAGAAGACGGGAGCAGAAAGGAACCAGCAGGCTGGAACATCTACTGCCAGTCAAAGTGGAGTTAAATCCAGTGGCAAGCGTTTTGCCATGGGAAAGCAGGCAGCTAAAGATGATGCTCATGTGGTGACCGGTACTTTTCTTGTGAACTCTAAACCTACTTTCGTACTTTTAGATTCCGGTGCGACCCATTCTTTTGTGTCTAGAGATCATGTTAAGGCCTTGGGACTTGAGAGATTTGATTGGGTTGCGGACTCAGTGACCATACCTTCAGGCGAGTCGATAGCTTGTAATAGAATATATGGTAGCGTACCTATCAAAATCGGGGAAGCAACCTTTTATTGTGACCTCATAGAATTTCCATTTGGGGGTTTTGAGGTGATTCTGGGGATGGACTGGCTTGGGAATTATCGAGCTTTTATCGATTGTCACCAAAAGAAAATTTCCTTGAAGGGACCTAAGGGAGTAAGGGTGTCTTACAAGGGATATCGAGTCAAACCAAAAATCAAGTTCATTTCCGTCAATACCCTTAAGGCTGGCTTGCGAAAAGTAGAGAGTCTGATCTTGTGCCAAATGTGGAACTGCGAGGTTGAGAGCCCTAAGACTAGTGAGATACCAGTGGTAAGGGAGTTCGAGGGAGTATTCAGAGATGACGTTCCTGGATTACCGCCAAGGAGGGAAGTGGAATTTTCCATTGACCTAAAATCGGGGGCGGGACCTATATCTAAATCACCGTACCGTATGGGACCAAAGGAGATGGATGAATTGAAGAAGCAGTTGGATGAACTAGCTGAGAAAGGATTCATCCGACCCAGTGTGTCACCCTAGGGAACACCTGTGCTATTTGTGAAAGAAGAAGGATGAGAGTTTGAGACTTTGTGTTGACTACCGCGGAGAACTGAACAATGTGACGATTAAGAACCGTTATCCTTTGCCAAGAATTGACGACCTGTTCGATCAGTTAAGTGGAGCTGGGGTTTTCTCTAAGATTGATTTGAGATTCGGGTATCACCAGTTGAGAATAAAAGATGAAGAAATTCCAAAGACCGCGTTCAGAACGAGGTATGGCCACTATGAATTTGTGGTTATGCCATTCGGATTGACTAACGCTCCAGCTGTGTTCATGGATTTGATGAACCGAGTTTTTAGCCCATATATGGATAAGTTCATGGTGGTATTCATCGATGATATCCTAGTGTATTCCAAGAATGCGGAAGAGCACGAGGATCATTTGAGGAGAGTACTTCAGACCTTGGAGGAGCATAAGCTTAATGCTAAGTTGAGCAAGTGTGAGTTCTGGTTGGAGAAAGTCGCATTCCTGGGGCATGTAATTTCCAAGGAAGGAGTGTCTGTTGACCCTAGTAAGATCGAGGCTGTAACTAGGTGGCAGAGTCCGAAGAATGTGAGTGAGATTCGAAGCTTCCTGGGATTGGCTGGTTATTATCGGAGGTTTGTTAAGGATTTTTCGAAGATAGCAAAGCCGTTGACATCATTAATGAGGAAGGAGAACCGTTTTATCTGGGATGAGAGTTGTGAGAAGGCATTCCTGACCCTTAAGGAATGCCTGACAACAGCTCCTATCCTTGCTTTGCCAGTCGGAAGTGATAATTTTGAAGTTTATACGGACGCCTCGAAGCATGGATTGGGTTGTGTGCTAATCCAGAATGGGAGGGTGATAGCGTATGCTTCTCGCCAATTGAAGACTTATGAAGAAAATTATCCGACCCATGATTTGGAATTGGGAGCTGTGGTCTTTGCACTTAAATTGTGGCGCCATTACCTCTATGGAGCCACTTTTAAGGTGTTTTCTGATCATAAGAGTCTGAAGTATATCTACACCCAGAAAGAGTTGAACATGAGACAATGGAGGTGGATATAGTTGATTGGAGACTATGATATGCAGATTGTCTACCACGAAGGCAAGGCGAATGTGGTAGCTGATGCCCTAAGTAGGAAGTCAGTTCATGCTTTGAGTTGTGCCAGATCGAGAGTGAGGTTGCATGGCGAACTAAGGGAGATGGGAATTTTCATGATCCGGAAAGGGGATGCTCTTAGTGACTTGACAGTGAAGCCTGAGTTGTACGGGGAGATTCGGGAGTTGCAAAGGAGTGATGCAAGAATCCAGAAGTGGCGCGGGATGGTTGAGAGTGAGGTTGGAGAGGCTACATCCAAGTTCAGTATTCATATTGACGGTAGTTTGAGGTTCAGTGGGCGATGGTATGTTCCGGATATTGAGGAGCTAAAGAAGAAAATCCTGACTGAAGCTCATGCTACTCCATATTCTGTTCACCCAGGGGGTGATAAGTTGTATAAAGATCTCAAGAAGACGTTCTGGTGGCCAAATATGAAGAAGGAAGTCGCGGAGTTTGTGTCAAGGTGTTTGACATGTCAGAGAGTGAAAGGGGAGCATAAGAGACCACAAGGAAAAGTTCAACCTTTGGATGTACCAGAGTGGAAGTGGGAGAACATCTCGATGAACTTCATTGTGGGGTTGCCTCGGACTCAGAGGGGCAACAACATGATTTGGGTGATTGTGGATCGTTTGACTAAGTCTGCTCACTTTATTCCGATGAAAGATACTCGGAGTAAAGCCGAGTTGGCTAAGTCATATGTCCGGAACGTGGTTAAATTGCATGGCGTACCCAAGGACATTGTTTCAGACCGAGACTCGAGGTTCATATCTAGATTTTGGCAGGAGCTGCAAACCGCTTTGGGTACCCAGTTGAAGATGAGTACAGCTTTCCATCCAGCTACTGACGGACAGACTGAGAGAACGATTCAGACTCTTGAGGATTTGTTGAGAGCTTGCGTACTGGAGTTCGGAGGATCATGGGAGGATCAACTGGGATTGATAGATTTTTCTTATAACAACAGCTATCATGCCAGTATTGGGATGACCCCTTTCGAGGCTTTGTATGAGAGGAAGTGTCGGAGCCCAGTGTGTTGGGATGATCGAGCCGATGTTGTGACTCTAAGGCCAAATATGATTCAGGAGATGGTGGAGCAGGTTCAGATTATTCGATAGAAGATGAGACCGCCCAGGATAGACAGAAGAGCTATGCAGATTTAAAGAGGAGCGATATTTCATTCGAGGCCGGCGAGAAGGTACTACTGAAGGTATCTCCAATGAAGGGTGTAATGAGATTCGGAAAGCGTGGCAAACTGAGTCAGAAATTTATTGGACCGTTTGAGATTTTGGACAGAGTTGGGGAGGTGGCGTACCGATTAGCTTTACCTCTAGCTCTATCCAAGGTCCATAACGTGTTCCGTGTGTCTCAGTTACGAAAATATGTGAGTGATCCATCTCATGTCCTGCGCCACGAGGTGATTGAGGTAGATGAACAGTTGGCTTACGTTGAGACTCTGAAAGAGATTCTGGACAGGAAGGTACGAAAGACGCGCAATGGGGAGACGTCCTTAGTGAAAGTTCTGTGGACCAATCATAATCAGGAAGAGGCCACATGGGAGCCTGAGTCCTTTATGAGGGAGCGTTACCCGCACTTGTTCGATTGAGGTAAGTTACGGGGACGTAACTCTTTTTTTTAAGGGGGGTGGAATGTCACATTTTTGTGTTTTGAGTAACGTTTGTGTTTCAAGTTCGGTTGTGTTGGCTTGTTTGTCACCTGAGTGTGGTCGAACTTCGGGACGAAGTTCATTGTAATGGGGGAAGACTGTAATACCTCGAAAATCTAGACTCGATAATTAAGTTTATTTGGTTGTGTCGATATTTTACTTTACGGCTTTAAGTAATGAATCAAGTTATGTGATTAGGTTGTTATGAGGGTTCGAACCCTAGACCTCTAGCTCTATGTTAATGTCGTGGTGGGGATCGATACCTAGACCTTGTGCGCCTGGCTTGGGCCTCGTAATGTATTCCACAACCCCAAGCCCACGCATGTTTTGAGGAAGAATTCCACAAACCCTACTAAGAGAACCACCTACCGTCACCTTTTAACATCCTTCTTAAACCCAAAGCTTACCCTAATCCTCATTCCAACACCCCATAACAACAGCCGTCATAACAAAGAATAGAGAAACAATAATCACGGTGACTCTAAGGCGGGCATAAGGTGGTCGAATCGTCGGAAAAGTAGGTATGCTAAACACTACGTTAATATTGTACTGTTCTCTTTTCGGGTCTGCTTTTCTTCAGCAAGTTTGGGTCGTGTTATGTGGTTAACTTGTGTTGTTCTTTCGGGTATGATGGTCCAGGGGGTTTGTGTGTCGTGTCTAGTGTTTGTCGTAGTTGTGTCAACCACCGTACAGCGCCAGGGGAGGCGGTTTTTGACGACAGTCGTGGGGTTCCTCTGTTTGTGTTATACCCGAGTCTGACCAGCAACCTTATTATCAACAACGATGCTCTTCCTCTTATTGTTCTTTGAGGTGGTTTTGGTAAAAGAGCAGGTGGTGGTCAGGGAAGGGTTACGGCGGTTGGTGGGGCGGTCTCAGGTGGCGTAAATAGGGTCGAATAGGGTGGTTAGTTCGTGGTTCCGTCTGGGTTTCTTTTATGTTATATGAGTCTGGTTGTTTGGGGGTGGCACCACCGCTGACTCGGGGGAGGTCGATGCGGTGGTACCACCATGGTCTAGGTGTCTAGTGTTTGGGTAACGGTTGTGGGTGGTGGTTGGGCCAGGTCAGCCGTCGACAGGAGTATAGAAGGAGGGGTCTGGTCGCGTATCCGGTTAGGTTTCAGGGGGTTTCGTGGAGTGGGTTCACCTCACCGGTGGCCGGCGACCTGGTTGCCGGTGGTCGCCAGGAGCGTGGGTGGTTCTGGGTTCCCGGTCTGGTGGCTGTGGGGTGAACGGCGGCGGTAATAGGTGGGTTTTTGGTCGTGAGTCGGGTTGGTTAAAGGTGTTGGGCTGTTTTCGTGTTTCGGTTGTTTTTATTATTATTATTATTATTATTATTGTTATTATTATTATTATTATTATTATTATTATTATGATTATTAATTATTATTATTATTAAAATTATCGTAGTGTTTTGTTTTACTACTATTTTAGTAATAATCGTCTTTGTATGGCAATTTTATTCGTGACTGAGTAGTTGAAGTTTATGAGTCGGGAATTATTTAAGTCAAGGGGGTTCCTATATTTGGGAAGTTTCTATAATTGGAAAGTTTCTATTTTTGGAAACTTTCCACTTATGGAAGGTTTCTATTTATAGTAAGTGTGGTTGTTAAGGGGTTCGGGAAGGTTATTAATTCGTTACGTATACGTGTTTAGGTAGCGAGTTTCGCGTGGAACATTTTTAACAAGCCTTGGACTTAGCTGCATCCCTGCTATTTCAGGTAGGGGAAATACTTGTATATAATGATGAGTAAACTGTTGTTATTTGGTAATAACCATGTTTGTTTTATAATATCATGTGATCGTTATGTTGTGCTATTTATTTATATAATTCTGAGTTACGATACGAGGTGATGAGATAATGGGTCTTGTGATTGGTGCGGAGATAATGGGTCTTGTGATTGGTGCGGAGTTAATGGGTCTGGTGATCGGTGTGGAGAATAATGGGTCTTGTGATTTGGTGTGAAGAATAATGGGTCTTGTGATTCGAAGAGGAGATGAACGACTTTCTATTTATAGTATTGTTTGTTTGTTTATATTTCCTTTACTCAACCTCGTGGTTGACCCTGTGTATTCGTGATCACCTGTGATGAACCAACTTATTAGGGAGCAGATTGACAGGTGTTGAGACTATGGGAGCTAAGGGAAGGGAGAAGCTTGGATATGGACCAGCCTAGCGTCTAGATCACCATAGTAGTCTTTTCATGAGTTGTACTTAGTTTTACAAGACAGTTTCATATGTTGGTTGTATGAACTCGTTCTTGGAGTTTAACCTTATTTAATTAAAGTACTGTTTATCTTTCTTTTGTATCTACTGCCTCGGGAAACCGAGATGGTAACACCCTTATTTATCTGGGGAGTCCTAGTACAGGCCCTTAAATAAATGGGCGTGTGACACTATCCTCTCTACATTCCCGAACCCAATATAGTGTCGCCCATCCTCCGGGGACCTCAAACACACACCAAAGGTACACGGAACGAATCTCAAACAAAACTGAATAACCGTTTCAAAGTTATGAACAAAACAATGGGAACAGGGGCTCTCAGCCGGTCCTAGACCGTTTGCCATTATGTCGTCTGAAAAACAATGAGAAGAGGCTCTCAGTCCCTTCCCATGCCATTATGTCGTCTGAAAAACAATGAGAAGAGGCTCTCAGCCGGTGGACCGTCCGCCGGCCAGCCGGCTGGGAGTCCCTTCCCATAAGCCTTCATCAAAACTTTAAACACGAGGAGAGGCTCTCAGCCGGTGGGCCGGCTGCCGGTCTGCCGGCTGGGAGTCTCTTCCCAAGCCTTTGCAAAAATTCATAAAAGCCAAGAGGGATTCTGAGTCGGTCGACCGGCGGCCGACCTACCGACAGAACCCTTTCTCCTAAATCTCAGCATTCAAAAATGACCACCCCGACTCTGAGCCGGCCGACCGGCTGCTGGTCAGCCTACCGGCTCAGAGTCCCTGCACGAAAAATCGACATTTCCCACGAGACTCAAATCATCTCAAATCGATTCTAAACTTCTAAAATTGCAAGATACAAAGATTACCCAGCATATATAATCATCAAATACATCAATTACCAGCAATTAATCCCACAAATAAACCTCAACAAGATTATCCTTTGTATCCGTCTTAAGCACACAATTTCTGATATTCAACAACAAGGCTTATATAACACAATCAAGGCATGTGAAAGTCTTCCTTATGGTATCCTAGCATGATACTAAGTCCCCACAACCATCTCAACATGAAAAAATCAGAAACTATAACCCTCTTAAACAAGAAAGTGTTAATATCACAAATAAGGCCGAGTTTCTCTTAATCGTCACCTTTACTTAGCGAAACCTTCAAGATCTTGTTCAGTAATCACCAAGTCCTCTTCCGGGCTAACACAAACACCGCCTAAAACAACAAAACATCACAACTATTCACGTATTTCGAAATACTTCAGACAGGCCGAAATTTCCACTGTCACAAAATGTAAAATTGATTACCTTAAAACGACGGGCTCGAGACAAGGAATCCGTGGCCGCGAAAATCGTCTCAATCGGATAAGAAACGAAGATTCTATGAGCATTTTAAGATTGAAGAAGAAATTCTCAAAATGTGTTTGTTGTTATGTTTTAAATCTGAAGAAAGAAATGAAGGAAGGAGGTAGAGGATAAAGGAGTTAGGCTTTTGTGAGTAAAAAGAGGGGAAATGGGTCCATTAACAAGTTAGGCCCATAAGACAAGTTTTAAGACTGTTTAAGCTAAGAACACCGACTTAAGGTCACTGTAAACTTAAGACGATATAAATATTTTCCGGACTATTAAATTAAATTGCTAAGACGCAAATTACGCAATTAAATAAAATCTTATTTAAATCCTTTAAAAATATTCTCACATAAATTAATCAGTTATTTAAATTAAATCCCAAAAATTACGAAATATACATTATTTCTCGAGCTTGAACTTAAAACCTCTAAATATTGTTTACGAAAATGCGGGATGTTACAGTTTTTATACCACGTGTCTGAATTGCATAATGAGGTATTTTATTCGATTCTAGAACCTATAGACTATTATAAATCACTTTTACACGGTTATCCGATTTTCGGCCGAAACTGGTTTATAGCATACCGTTAATGTCAAATGTCTTCTCTTGTTTTTGAAATATTTTGGTGCCCGCTTTATCTGACTCGATTAGCCACCCGTGCGGTTTTCGGACATTTTTGTTCTGTGAGCTCAGAGGCCTAAAAAATGTGTATTACCACTTAAATTCGAGCCGTTTCGGGTTGTTGGAGCGAACATTTCTATTTTTTAGCCTTTTTTTATACTACGTGTCCAAAATCGAATCATGAGGTAACTTATTCGATTTTAGACCCTATAAACTACTATAAATCACTTTCTCACGGTTATCTGATTTTCGGCCGAAACTAGCTTATAGCATACCGGTAACGTCAAATGTCTTCTGATGTTTTTGAAATATTTTTGCCCGCTTTATCTGAAACGATTACCCATCCTTTCGATTTTTAGACATTTTTGTTTTGGGAGCTCAAAAGTCTGAAGAATGTGTTTTATACACTTCTGTTCGAGCCGTCACGGGTGGTCGGAGCGGCCATTTTTATTTTTCAGCCTGTTTTTATACCAGGTGTCCGAAATCTCATCATGATGTACTTATTTGATTCTAGAACCTATAAAGTACATTAAATCACTTTTACAGGTTATCCGATTTTCGGCCGAAATTGGTTTATAGCATACCGGTAACGTCAAATGTCTTCTGATGTTTTTGAAAATTTTTGTGCCCGCTTTATCTGACTCGATTAACCATCTGTGCGATTTTCAGACATTTTTGTTTCAAGAGCTCAGAGGCCTAAAAAAGTTGTATTATATATTTCAATTCGAGACGTTTCGGGTGGTCGAAGCGGCTATTTTTATTTTCCAGCCTGTTTTTATACCACGTGATCGAAATCGCATCATGATGTACTTATTCGATTCTAGACCTTATGAAGTACTATAAATCACTATTACAGTTTATCCGATTTTCGGCCGAAACTGGTTTATAGCATACTGGTAAGGTCAAATGTCTTCTGATGTTTTTGAAAATTTTTGCGCCCGCTTTATCTGACTCGATTAACCATCTGTGCGATTTTCAGACATTTTTGTTTCAAGAGCTCAGAGGCCTAAAAAGTGTGTATTATATACTTCAATTCGAGACGTTTCGGGTGGTCGAAGCGGCTATTTTTATTTTCCAGCCTGTTTTTATACCACGTGATCGAAATCGCATCATGAGGTGTCTTATTCGATTCTAGACCTTACAACTACAAATCACTTTCCCACGGTTATCCGATTTTCGGTCGAAACAGGTTTATAGCATACATGTAATGTCAAATGTTTTCTGAAGTTTTGAAATATTTTTTGCCGATTTATCTGACTCGATTAACCATCTATGCGATTTTCGGACATATTTGTTTTGAGAACTCAGATACCTAAAATCGTGTATTATACACTTCAATTTGAGCCGTTTCGGGTGATCGGGGTGGTCATTTTTATTTTTCAGCCTGTTCTTATACCATGTGTCCGAAATCGCATCATGAGGTATCTTTTTCGATTCTAGACTCTATAAATTATTATAAATCACTTTTCCACAGTTATCCGAGTTTCGACCGAAACTGGCTTATAGCATTCCGGTAACGTCAAATATCTTCTGATGTTTTTGAAGGATTTTTTGCCCGCTTTATCTGACTCGATAAACCATCCTTGCGATTTTTGGACAGTTTCTTCTCGGAGCTCAGACGCCTGAAAAACGTGTATTATAGACTTCAATTCGAGCCGTTTCGGGTGGTCGGAGCGGCCAATTTTATTTTTTCAGCCTGTATTTATACCACGTATCAAAAATCGCATCATGAGTTATCTTATTCGATTCTAGGCCCTATGAAGTACAATAAATCACTTTTACACGGTTATCCGATTTTCGGTCGAAACTGGTTTATAACATATCGGTAACGTTAAATGTTTTATGATGTTTTTGAAAGATTTTTTGCCTGCTTTATCTTACTCGATTAAATATCCGTGCGATTTTCGAACATTTTTGTTCCGGGAGCTCAAAGACATAAAAAACCTGTATTATACTCTTCAATTCGAGACGTTTCGGGTGGTCGGAGCGGCCATTTTTATTCTTCAGCTTGTTTTTATAACACGTGTCCAAAATCGCATCATGAGGTATCTTATTCGATTCTAGACCCTATAAAGTAATATAAATCACTTTTAAAGGTTATCTGATTTTCGGCAGAAACTGATTTATAGCATACCGGTAACGTCAAATGTTTTTTCTTATTTTTGAAATATTTTGTGCCCACTTTATCTGACTCGATTAACCACCCGTGTGATTTTCAGACATTTTTTTTGAAATCAAATTTCTGATTATTAACTCATATCTCATATGAGTTTATTTTTTTAAGTTTAGTCATAAAATTTAATTAGATCTTATGCATGCATGATGATTACATAAGATTGAAAGAAATGCCCTTACATTGCTTTAGAAGGTTTATACTCAATTAATCACCTATTAATCGAGTCTTCAAAAACCGTTTTACCCTTACAAACGGTTTCTAATGAAACCGTTTCCAAAAACTATCAAGGACCCGATCTCAAACCCAAAATCAATTTTGTTACTAGAAAATTGAAATTAGTACACTAGATATAATTAATAATATTACAATAATATTATTAGGATTGAAATGATTTATTTCTCTAGAAAAAACTATTTTTCTAGGATAAGATGGTTGAATGAATGTTGTTGGTTTGAATAAAAGATGAGCTACCAACACTAGTGAATGCATGTGAGGTAGTATAAATAAGAGGAAAAATGATTCCTCTTATTCACTTGAGGTGGCCGACCATAACAAGGGCAAGGCACCAATGCATGCTCATCTTAAATCAACTCATGCATAGAAAAGCTCTTACACCTACCCTTAGCCATGTAAGGCTATGTAATGATTGTGTATTATTTAAACACACAATTTTCTTATTCATGCATGCCATACACGGTCCATTGAGAGAAAATGGACCCCATTTTATCTTTGTCAATTGTGTTAAATTGTAACATGCCACACATGTCACATTACACATTAACTAATTTGTTAATTATGCAATTTTAACTCTTTAAAACTCATAATCTACAAATTCATACATTTAAATAATTCCAATAGTAATTCTTAATTACTATCTTATAAAAATGTGTAATCATAATTTTAATTATAACTATTTGTAATTTTATGAATGACCGTGTTCATTCCCGATATAATTGTTTCTTAAACAATTAATCAAAACCGAGTAATAAAACAAATTTTATTACTTTGACAATTATTATTATTATTATAATCCCATTATAATAATACACGTCACGTAAAATCATTTCCTAATTTTCAGTTATTAATTAATCCGTATCCTATATGATTAATTAAATATTCCATTGAGATGGAATTCCCTAAAGATATGACCTTAAGGGATCAACTAATCACCACCATCATATGACGATAATGTCAAACTCTAGACAACCAATCATTATCGATAAATGTTGATCAGTCGACTTTAAAAGAGTAACTTTCCCAATTTGTGTTTCATTTAAATGTGACTTAAATATGTAAACGCATTATTGTCGAGGACACTACCTCCAACAATCTCCCACTTGTCCGCGACAAGTGTGCGTTCCCAATTCTCTTGTCCTATTACTATCTCCCACTCAATGCAAGGCATCATCACAGGTCGTACTTGCAAGTGATCTTATCTAGAGTTGTTTTCCTCAACCTGGAGTCATAACTATCTGACCGGAATTATCTACCATAGATACCTTCCGAGCGTGGCCTGAAGATATTTCTCAACCCTGGCAAGGGGTGGACAATTCCTAATTGACCTATTCCCTTCGGCTAGCCACATCCCATTATAACCCAAAATATGTCCTTATAAACCCCAGTTACGAAGGTGTTAGGACACAAATCAAAGTTACTCTGAAAAACTATGCCACCTTAGGCTAATAGTGATTAGTCAAAGAATCGACTCATGTGAAACACGATAGAAGCTCCCGCCACGACCAGACAATCTTTAATAAGAAAAGGCAGAGCTCTATCAGCGGTCATTAGCCCGACAAATGTATCTTAACATATCCTTGCCTAGGTGATCGACTAGTCATCTCGTATGACTCTATCGCATTTGAACTCGACATCAATCGCATCACTCATCTAGTTGCTTCGAGAGGTCACCTTATTCAAGCTACTAGGGGCGGAACTATGTTAATCCAGTTCACTTTAATGGGGTTCAGTATGGTCATACCATCTCATTTAGATATAACACGGTTCAAAAGAGTGAGTTTGTATAAAACTCAAATGATGAATGCATTATCACATATGTAAAATTGATACCATATCAATTACTACATAATCTATAATCCATACTTGTATAGTATTACATCTCAACTCAATTGAAATGACATGATTTATCATGTTAAGCCTATAAGAAGACCTTTGGTTAGTAACCCTTAACAACTTTTGTGCTTCATTTAACCTTACTATAATTTCCAATGGCTATGAATAATCTAATTATGCAAACCTTTCGAGTACGTGTCTTGATTCATATCTAGACACAAGCTTTCTAACAATTGAATAGCTCCCACTGTTTTCACAGTGTCTGAGAGACTCATCCCTCTATAATATCTCATAGATATAAGTGTACTCATATTTTTTGAATACCTTCCATAGTTCTACTGTCTAGAACATTTCTAACACCTCCTTTATTATTGTAGTCAAAATGGTTCTCTTGCCATCCATATGTGTTTCGAAAATGATATTGTTCCAATAAATTATCCAAACACTTACCTTCATCCTTTTAGTAATCCTTGAGTACTGTTGATGAACTATATGGCTACATATAGAGACTTCTCTCCAAACTCGATTTGTAACATTTCGTCATACTCCAAGTATACGAAGTTTAATAATGGTAATACATCTTAGCGTAAAGAATTGATCCTGCAGCGGAAGCATGTGGATTCAATTTCCATAGTTCAAAACATTTGAACTTACCCTTATTCTTGTCGACATAAGTATATCTATTTATACGCTAATATCCATTAATAGGATATCCTAGTGATGTATTTATTTCTTTCACAAGTCTTTATCATTCATAATGATATTTATCATTTATAATGATCAACATGTCATGTAAAACCCCTCGTCGCAGCGGAAAGTAAAACATACAAACATGCAAAAATTTAAGCGGAATTTAAAGTTTAACATGCATGAAAACGAGGTGAATTAAAAACTAAAATAGTACAACTGATAAAAACCAAACACAGATAAGTATAACTGTGTAAGTATGAAAAACATAAATACAACAGCCTGGGATGACACATCCCTACAGGCACTCAAAAACTAAAATGAAAGTCTAGAGTCTAGCTAACGAAAGTGTAAGGTCAATCGATGAATAACGGATCATCGCTCGCTAGCTCCATGCAACCCCTCTGCCAACCTGTCATGTACCTACATACATGTAAACATGTACGCCACAATTAATGGGGAGTGACTAGAGTTCTCCTAGCCACCTTTTCTAACGACATGTAACACATAAACAACCAACATACTCTAACATATATATAACATGTGAAGCATATAAATCTCAATATCTCAATTTCATATCATCATGCAAATACTATGCAAGGCTCTCAACCAACTTCGGAAACTATTTGGAAGGAGAGCCGATTTCCCTTCCGGTTGCCCGGCCGGGGGGTCTTTCAATCCAAACCATTTACGAAACTAGCCAAAGAGTCATCCAATGCGTTGGATGAACAGTTCTAAAATCAATACACTCTATCTACCCCAAGTCATCAGCAGTGTCCAAGTCACGCCCCAACTCAGGTTAGACTTGATACACAAATCAGCAAGCATACACCCGTAAACCCCAACTAAGGCACGGATGGATACCAATCTGCTAATAATGGTTCATTGACCCAACTCAGTCGTTATCATTACTCTTCGTAATGAAATCGAATCCCTACTCAGACCCAACCCACTACGGTCAAACAAACTCACGGTAGAACAGTAGTCCCAACTCAGACACCTCCTACCTCATCATCCATACACGAGACGGTGCAGTGGTCCCAACTCAGACTTGGCCGTCACGCCACAAACACTCAGATGTGAAGTTAGAGGATCCCAACTCAGACCATAACTTGACACGCATACAAACATCAGTATATATCGTACTCTAGCGGTCCCAACTCAGACATATTCCGATATATACTACAAACAGGTCCTTAGTCCTATCTTTCTAGACTTCTAACCAACACTTAATTGACCCCGGGAACTAAGTTGAGGGAGATCCGGTTTCCCTTTCGGTTACCCGACCGGGGGGTCTCTATCCTCTCTCCATTGCCGAACCCAATATAGTGTCGCCTATCCTTCGGGGACCTCCAACACACATACAAGGTACACAGAACGAGTCTCAAGCAAATCGGACTAGCCGATCAAAAGATAAAACGATTATAAAGTGAAAAGGGTCCTCAGCCGGTCGCAGCCAGGTTGCCGGTCCGCCGGCTGACAACCCTTTCACGAAAACAGCCTTATTAAAAACAACCTATGAGGAAGGATTCCTAGCCGGTCGACCGGCCGCCGGTCGACCGGCCGGGAGACCCACTCCCTATTCCTCTTCTACGCGCAAAAACAATCAACAAGGTGTGTTAGCCGGTCGACCGGCGGCCGGCCTACCGGCTGAGCACCCTCTCAGCTATTTTTTCCCAAAACACGCAACAAACCCCAAATGCACTCCCAGCCAGTCGACCGGCTGCCGGTCGGTCGACCGGCTCAGAGTCTCTGAACCAAAATTCGTGCATTACAGGAATTTACGAAACTCGACTAAATCGATTCGAGTCTTAAAAATCGCAACAAACAAAGATTTCCCAGCATGTATATTAATCATGTGATACATAAACAAGCATCAATTACAACAACAAACTCATATTAAGATCACAACTTATATTCGTCTTAAGATTGTAAAAACTGAAAATGAACAAGAACACATATGAACATCAAACAAATCATGTGAGGATCATATGAGACTAAACCCTAACTTGTTACTAAGCCTAAATACCATTAACAACCACAAAAATCAGAAACTTCAACAAGCATTATCAAGAAAAGTGTTATTTTAACAAAAAGGTCGAGTTACTTGTAATTGTCACCTTAAAAGCGTTTTAAGCTCCAAGATCCTCTTCAACAACAAAGCTATTAACTTCAAGATCCTCTAAATCAGCCCCTACAACCAAAGAAACGGGTTTTAGAAGCCTAAAACGGAAATAAGCCAAAACAGCGTCTTTTTCGGGTTCGACGAAATCGAAATTGAAAGAGATAGATGGTTTGAAAATCTCGCAAGGATTCCGAAAATGTATGACTTACCACGATTCGAGTTCGGGAAAGGCTTGAAATGTCGATTTTAAGCTTGAAAGAAGAAGGACAATGGTGAAGTTAAATGTAACAGTGAAATGGTTTGTAATGTCGATGAAAGGGTTTGCTTAGGGTTTAAGTAGTGTCCTTTCCGTAAATGAGTAGGGTTACTTGTTTGTGAAACGGGTTTTAGTCGGGTTTGAGTTGTGCCAAGTTGTTAACATCTTCAGAACTTAAGGGTATTCTTAAGACGGATCTTAACGGAAGATTTAAAATAAGTTTACGATTTATTATTAAAATATTATTATATTCTGTAAATTAATTTAAAACCTTTAAAGTATTGTTTACGAAAATGCAGGATGTTACATGTCACATTCATGTAAGACTGCCAGTGAGCGTGCCCTTTGGAAGGCCTACATAATACATTTTGAGTTCCTGTCTAATTATCTTACTAATCTTCTCCGGTCTCAGCAGTTCATTTTCTATTCTTACTTTATTCCTTTGCATCCAGATATGATATGTAATAGCATTCAGTAAACCATTCAGCACAGCACGTTTCATCTTAGTTCCTTTGAGGCGCAATCTCCAGGTCATATTCAAGTTTGTCTCTAGTTTATGTTGAATCCAGCCCTCCATCTGATGGAGAATTTTTCCACTGTATTCACAGTTGCAGAACAGGTGATCCAGGGTTTCACTATGTTGTCCACAGATGCAGCAAAGATCATCAGAGGTCAGGTGCAGTTTGTGTAGCTTTTCTTTTGTGTTCATGGCTTTATGATGAAAGAACCAGGCAACCATTCTGTGCCTTGGCACAGTCCATTTATTCCATACTAATCTATCCCATTCAACCTCAGGCCCCTTTTCCCTTAGCCACTGGTATCCTTTGGATATGGTGTATCCATTGTGAGGGTCAAAATTCCAGGCATCATCAAGTAAACCAGGTTGCAATACATCCTTTACTTTGCATATTTTCCTCCAACTCCAGCTTGTGTCAGTCTTGGGTTGATAATTGGCCCAATTCTGCCCCTTTAAGTAAGTGTGTTGTATCCATTGAACCCAAAGCTTGTTTGGCTGAGTATAGATCCACCAAGCAAGCTTGCCTACAGCTGCTTTATTCCAAGCTCCACTCTGACAGAGCCCTAATCCCCCTTCTCGTGTTGGTTTACAGATTTTGTCCCATGAGACCAGTGGCACTCTTGAACTCTCTGCTCCCCCTTCCCATAGATAGGCTCTGCACATTTTCTCATTCTGTTTAATAATACCAGTAGGCAGGAGGAATATTGAAGCCCAATAGTTCTGAAGAGTAAACAGTACTGCTTTGATGAGTACTAGTCTTCCTGCATAAGACAGTTTTCTGACCCCCATTCTTCTGATCCGTTCTGTGACTTTATTCACTAGTGGTTGGCAGTCTTGAAGAGTGAGTCTAGATGACTTAATAGGTACCCCTAAGTATCTGAAGGAAAGAGTGCCCTCTTTGCAGCCAGACACTTCAAGGATATCTTGCTTCACTGCTTGTCGCACCCCACTAAAATATACATTGGATTTCCCTTTGCTAAGTTGTAATCCTGAAGAGGCAGAGAAAGTTGCAAAAGTTCGCAATAAAACCATGATAGATTGTGTATCTCCTTTACTAAACATTTCATGTAAGACTAGTAACATTACTTTACTCCCACTAAACTTCATGTATGAACATAACTCCTTGACTTTCAAGAAAATGTCTATCACATGATCAAAAACAAAGAATTCATCCTTTTGACATTTCCTTTTTAGGATAGTTGCGATTTTACAAAGTTTATACTCGATGACTTTTAATATAACATCCCGTATTTTCGTAAAGAAATATTTTATTAAAGTAAAGTAATTTCCGGAATTTAATAATAATTTAGTAGTGATCGTAATTTATACTTTTGAGATTTCCGTTAAGTTCGCCTTAAAAATCATTTAATCTCAAGATGCCTCGTTTATTTAATATAAACCCGTTTCACGTTCCCGTTCCGCTTGAATTAAGTAAACTCGTCTCAAGTTTTAAAAGGACAACCAAAACCCCACATGAGACCCCATCCATCGACAAACGCTCCTCCTTCATTTCTTTTCCACTGTAAACTCCAAACACCATTTTCATCTCACTTTTCAAGCTTAGAATTATCATCTCGAGGCCTTCCCGAACTCGCATCAAGGGAAAAGTTACATATTCGGAATCCTTGCGAGATTTATGATCTTTCTATCACTTTCGTTTTCAATTTCGTAAAACTTCATTTCGGGGCTGTTTTTCCCTAGTCACGAAATTACCCTTTAATCCGTGTTTTTGTGCTTGAAGGTGGTGCTTGTAACAACCCGGAGGAAGAGCTTGTGATCCTTGAAGTGTAAACCGGTGCATTCGCGGAGTAAAGGTGACGATAATGAGAAACTCGGCCTTTTGTCTAAATTAGCACTTTATGTGATTTTTGATATGTTTTGATGAATGTTAGTTTAGCCTTGGAGTTCATAATGTTCTTATATTGTTATATAAACTGATTTTTGTGATAATTTGAGGAAGAATTGGTTGAAAAAGTGGATTTAGGAGTATACGTGTTAAGACCAGTTTATTTGGGATTTTCTTGTTAATTCTTGAATTGGTTGTTTGTAAACATGTTCTTATGTGTAATTGATGTGGTATACATGTGGGAAATGTTGCGTTGTGCGTAAAAACATGTTTAAGACGGATTGGTAAAGTATTGAACGGTTTAGAGAATAGCGAAAATGGCGAAAATGCGATCAGAGGCTCTGAGCCGGTCGACCGACCGGCGGCCGACCAGCCGGCTCAGAGTCCCTCATTGTGTCGTGTTGATTTTTGTGAAATTTGGAAAAAAGGTCCCCAGCCGGTGGACCGGCAGCCGGTCGGCCGGCTGGGAGACCCTATAGTGTGTTGCGTGTGGTTTTTGCAAGAATGGAGAAGGGGTCCCCAGCCAGTGGGCCGGCAGCCGGCCGGCCGGCTGGGAGACCTATTGTGTTGTTTTTTTTTTGTGCTTGTCTGCTTGAGAGTAAAAGGACTCTCAGCCGGTTGACCGGCCGCCTGTGGCCAACCGGCTGAGAGCCCCTGATTGTAGTATTCACTTCATATCTTTTGATTTTCAAGTGGGATTGTATTGATTCTTTTTCCGTATGCTTCGTATGCATGTTTGAAGTCCCCGAGGTTCGGGCGGCACTATATTGGGTTCGGGAATAGAGTGAGGATAGAGACCCCCCGGTCGGGCAACCGAAAGGGAAACCGGCTCTCCCTCGGTTTAATTCCCGGGGTCAATTAAGTGTTGGTTTGAGTATACGTTGTTGCATATTTAGATATGAATGGATTAAGTTCAGAATTGAAGTTGTAGAACTATGATTTGGATTAGGTCATAGTTTGTGTGCCCTTTGTATTTTGAGGTGTATTGTTGTAAGACTATGATTTGGATTAGGTCATAGTTGTGTTGCCTTTGTATTTTGAGGTGTATTGTGGTTAGACTGTGATTTGGATTAGGTCACAGTTTTCGTTTGCCTTTGTATTTCGAGGTGTATTATTGAGGAGCCTGTGATTTGGATTAGGTCACAATTTTCGTTTGCCTTTGTATTTTGAGGTGTATTATTGTGGAGTCTGTGATTTGGATTAGGTCACAGTTTTCGTTTGCCTTTGTATTTCGAGGTGTATTATTGTGGAGTCTGTGATTTGGATTAGGTCACAGTTTCCGTTTGCCTTTGTATTTTGAGGTGTATTATTGTGGAGTCTGTGATTTGGATTAGGTCACAGTTTCCGTTTGCCTTTGTATTTTGAGGTGTATTATTGGGGAGTCTGTGATTTGGATTAGGTCACAGTTTTCGTTTGCCTTTGTATTTTGAGGTGTATTATTGTGGAGTCTGTGATTTGGATTAGGTCACATGTTTCGTTTGCCTTTGTATTTTGAGGTGTACTGTTGTGGGATCTGTGATTTGGATTAGGTCACAGTTTTCGTTTGCCTTTGTATTCGGAGGTGTATTTATGCATGTGGATTATAATTGCTGAGGCGATGTATTTTTGCCGTGGTTGTATAATGGAGTCTTGATATGAGTTCTCTCTTGTAATGTGTATTTGTATCCTTCCATACCTAGGATTGGGGTCATGGTTTGATATTGCTGAATATGGTATATACTTGCCTGAGTAGGGGTACGGTGTTATATACTTACTGTTGTATATCTGCTTGCCTAGAGTTGGTACAGTGTCAGATATGTATGTTGATAGTGATGAGTATATTACTTTGATTATAGTGTTCTTCATCCAAGGCATTGGATGACTCTTTAATTGGTTTCGTAAACGATTTGGATTGAAAGACCCCCCGGTCGGGTAACCGGAAGGGAAACCGGCTCTCCTTCCAAATAGTTTCCGAAGTTGGTTGAGAGCCTTGCATAGTATTTGCATGATGAAAAGAGTTTGAGAAGTTGAGATATATGCTTCACATGATTGTTTATGTTGGAGTATAATACTTGTAATTACATGTTCTGTGTTGTATGACATTAGGTGGCTATGAGAACTCTAGTCACTCCCCACTGACTCTGGCGCACATGTTGTATGTGTGTAGGTACTTGATGCTGTTCTTCAGGGGGTTACGTTGAGGCTAGCGAGCGATGATCCTTCATCGATGATTTTACCCATTCGTTAGCTAGACCTTAGCTTTATGTTTTCCGTACTTTGGTGCCTGTAGGGATATGCTATCCCGGGCTGCTTTTGTATAGTACTTATATACTTATCTATGTTTTTATCTTTCGCATGTTTAGTTTGTTAAAACACCTCGCATGTTTATTTATGTTGAAAAGTTTTAATTCCGCTGCATTTTTGGTACTTTGTATGTTTTACATTTCCGCTTTCGCGAGGGGTTTTACATTTAAAATTCAACATGTCAAAACATATTTGAACTCAATGAAGCTATGTTATTGCGTGGAAAACTCTTTGCCACCAATTTATCAAATTCAACTCTTGTCATCCTTTCTTAGGATAGTTGTGTTTTGACGTAGTTTGCGACTGAATTTGAGGAACTAAAAATCGATGGAAACGTAACATTAATTTATCGGAGCGATATAGAGATATAGTTAGCAGTGTACATCGGCTAAGTGGCCTTGCAGTTGATTTTTTTTACTTTTTTAATCCAGCAGAAAAAGTTGTCATACTTTACAATACAGTAGTGACCATGGCATGTTCCAAATCTTTTCAACGAAGCGAGGATTTTATCAGCAATGTTCTGGATATTGTGTGCGATAAAATCCTTGAGCACTTGCCAATTTGTATTGCTGCACAAACAAGTGTGTTGTCTAAGCGATGGAGACGTGCTTGGTTGTCACTAAAGAAACTCAACTTTGATGCTGATTTCTGGGGTGTGGAAGTCGGGTGTTCTGATTGGCGAAAGCACACCTACATTACTAACAGTGTACTCTTTTATCACAATGGTCCCGTTCATGACTTCCATCTTTATATGCCGGAGGATGGAGATTGGGAATAGACGTATCTCAGCCAGTGGATATCCTTTCTATCGAAAAACGGAGTCCGAAAGATCGTAATTAGCAATGTTTATGCTATTACAGATCTTGTGAATATTAGTTCTTATATCTTCTGGTCCAACTAGCTAGTGCACCTTGAATTAAAGGGCTTCTCTTTAAATCCACCACCTACTGATTTTATTTGTTTTCCTAATCTTAAGCACCTTGAGATGGTGGATTTTATTATTACTTTGATTGGAAATAGTAGAATGCTGGTAACGTTAAAACTCGTGGACTGGACTGGTATGAATCATATTGTAATAGATGCACCTAATCTCCAAACTTTGATATTAGATGGCAAATTTGAGTCTCTCGCTTTCAGAAATGTTTGCAGTCTTGAAAGCATATCACTGCAATTGAGGGTACCGAGGGAAACATTCGAAACTGCTATTATAGTTAATGCTGTAAATTTTCTTGCTAGTTCTTGTCAACTACAGTCCATGGAGTTCAATGGTCAGTTGTGTAAGGTAAAATAGTGTGCTAGCTCTTGAGCATATTAGTGCCTTACGTTGTTTTACTTTCAGTTATTTTGCTCTTCAACCTGGCGTCTGTTTTACTTGTGCATGACAGTTCTTATAGCTGCAGGTGGCAACATGAGATCTACATCGGTCACATTCAACCACCTAGACAAATTTTGTCCAAGTTACCTAGATTTGAATGATTTTGCCGTTTTCCAGTACCTGTTGTCCATGATTGAATGTTGTCCATACATTAAGATATTTGACATTTCATTATGGCAAGATCAGGTTTATATATCTTTCTTTCTGAACTTATGCACGTGGTCTTATATTCATTTTGTTCATCTTACATGATTTATATCTAACTGCGGATTAAGCCAAGTGAAAATGTTGGCCAGCACGTCTTCGACTTCAACAATAAATTGGATCACCTCCGTGACGTCACTATTAGGTATACCATGGGATCAACTACGAAACTCAAATTCCTTAAATACCTTCTTGTCATTTCACCTGTCCTTGAAAACGTGTTTTTCAAGTCTGTTAATCGTGATATTAATCTTGATACTGAGCTGCAACTGAAGATGTCAAAAACACTGATGGGGTCCCCAAGAGCATCTCCAAAAGCGCGTCTTTTTTTCCTTGAGAAGTCAAAAAAATTGATGGGGGTTCCCAAGAGCATCTCCAAAAGCACGTCTTTTTTGAAGCCAACCTTACTCTTATGACCGCAACCTTGTCTTTACTATGCTTCTTTTTAGTCATTACCAGATCATCAGTGTCCGTTGAACTTGTAGTTGCTCTGCCGTAGTCTATTTCGTTCTCCCAGTATTTTGTTGGTTGGTTTTTGCGTCTATGAATCATAAATGTGCCTATACTGTTTTGTGAAGATAGGATGCTGAAGCATGCACTTATTCTCCGAGTAATAGTATTGCATATTGTCGCTCCTCGTTGTGGCTCTGCGTTGAACAAACGCATTATCCATCCTAATCAATAGTTATCTTTGCTTAAAATCCTCCCCATAAAAGAACTTCCAAAAAAACCTTCCGAATTCACTTTTGATACTAGCTTGCGACTTAAAATAACATTAACTGGTACAAGAAAGGAATAAACCACTACACTAGCATAATTACATTGTAAAAGAAGAATACTAACTTATACATATAACTGAAAATTTTGAGTCGCGATTATTGTTTTATTATTATTTTTATATGTAAATTTACTTTCCACAATTTACTAAACATTTGTAACGGACTATTAGTATTTTGCCACGAATATTGTTACGTTTATTACTGTTTTGTCACGATTATTGTTATTATTATTATTTTAAATTTTTTTGGATATTCTATATGGTACCCCTCAATTTTTTTGACTTTCTACATGGTACCCCTACACTTTTTAAAACATACATGGTACCCCTAATTGTTCTCATTATCACTACGCGTACCCCTAAACTTTATTTTCCGTCAATTAAACTCATTTTAAAGCTTTAAGTGATAACTTGAACGCGTAAGGAAGCTTGTCATTTATTATCACATGACATAAGGACTCTATTAGGCTCAATATCTATCTCGATCCTAATATTTATAAATATATATGGGCTAAAAAAAAGGTGAAGGAAAAATTATTGATCTTTGCCAAATTATCACGTCCAAAGAATGAATATTAATTCTAATAGAGTCCTTATGTCATGAGATGATAAATGTCAATTTTGGTTATGCGTCTAAGTAATCATTTAACTCTTAAAACTGAGTTTAATTGACGGAAAATAAAGTTTAGGTGTAACATCCCAATATTTCGGGACTTGGAAGTTTAAAGATTTTAAGTTCAAGTTCGAGAAATAAATTATATTTCGTAATTCTTGGTAGTTCATTTAAATAACTGATTAATTTATGTGAAAATATTTTAAAGGATTTAAATAAGACTTCATCTAATTGCGTAATTTACGTCTTAGCAATTTAATTTCATAGTCCGAAAATATTTATATCGTCTTAAGTTTATAATAACCTTAAGTCGGTGTTCTTAGCTTAAACGGTCTTAAAACTTGTCTTATGGGCCTAACTTGCTAATGGACTTATTTCCTCTCTTTTTCCTCACAAAACCCTAACCCCACCATCCTCTACCTCTCTCCTTTATTTCATTTTTCATATTTGTAAACATAACCATAAAAACCATTCTTATGAATTTCTCCTTCAATCTTAAAATGCTCATAGAATCTTCATTTCTTATCCGATTGAGACAATTTTCGCGGCCACGGATTCCTCTTCTCGAGCCCGTCGTTTTAAGGTAATCAATCTTGCAATTTGTGACAGTTGGATTTTCGGCCTGTTCACTTAATTTCGAAATTCGTGATTTTCTTTGATGTTTGTGTTTTTTTAGGCGGTGTTTGTGTTAACCCAGAAGAGGGCTTGGTGATTATTGAGCGAGATCTCGAAGGTTTTGCTAAGTAAATGTGACAATTAAGAGAAACTCGGCCTTATTTGTAATATTAGCACTTTTCTTGGTTTGGGTGTTTAAGTTTCTGATTTTACATGTTGTTTATGTTCAATGGACTTAGAAATCATGTTAGGAATACATGTGTATGATGTTCATTTGCTTTGATGGTGTTTCACTTGCTTAGTTGTTGATTTTCAGAAATTTGTGCTTAAGACGGATACAAATAATATTCTTGTTGAGGATTGTTTGTGGAATTAATTGCTGGTAGTTAGTGTATTTGATGATTATATATGCTGGGTAATCTTTGTATGTTGTGATTTTAGAAGTCTTGAATCGATTTGAGGAATTTTGTGTATTGTAGACAATTGCGATTTTGCGTACAGATGACTTTGAGCCGGTAGGCTGACCGACAACCGGTCGGCCGGCTCAGAGTCGATGTGTTAAAAGGGTTCTGAGCCGGTAGGTCGGCCGCCGGTCGACCGGCTCAGAATCCTACTTGGTGTCTTGTGGAAATTTTTCAGAGGCTTGGGAAAGGACTCCCAGCCGGCAGATCGGCAGCCGGTCCACCGGCTGAGAGTCTCTTCCAATTGTTAAGTTTTGAAGTCGGATTTATGGGAAGGGACTCCCAACCGACTGGCCGGCGGACGGTCCACCGGCTGAGAGCCCTTTCTCATTGTTTTTCAGATTCTGCAATGGCATGGGAAGGGACTCCCAGCCAGCTGACCGGCAGCCTGTCCCGGACCGGCTGAGAGCCCCTGTTCTCGTTGTTTTTTTTATAACTTTCAAACGGTTTATCGGCTTTGTTTGAGATTCGTTCCGCGTACCTTTTATGTGTGTTTGAGGTCCCCGGAGGATGGGCGACACTATATTGGGTTCGGGAATGGAGAGAGGATGGAGACCCCCCGGTCGGGTAACCGAAAGGGAAACCGGCTCTCCCTCATCTTAGTTCCCGGGATCAATTAAGTGTTGTTTAGTGGTTTAAGAAGTTAGAACTATAGGTTAGTTTCTATCTTTGGATGTTATTGGTTGATGCGTGTTAAGGTATGCCTTAAGCTGGCCTCTGAGCTTAACACGTGAGTTGTATGTCGCGTGATGGGATATATGTTAAGTTCACCTCTGGACCCATTACGTGTTTTGCTTGTGGCGTGTCAGGATATGTGTTAAGTTCACCTCTGGACCTGACACGTGATCGGTTGTCGTACACGGGATATGTGTTAAGTTCACCTCTGGACCCGGTGTGCGATAGCTGTGTATTGGGATATGTGTTAAGTTCACCTCTGGACCCAATACTTGTTTGTAGCATAGGGATATGTGTTAAGTTCACCACTGGACCCTTTGCTTGTGGATGTATGTTGGGATATGTGTTAAGTTCACCTCTGGACCCGACATTTGTTTGTAGTGGGATATGTGTTAAGTTCACCTCTGGACCCATTACTGTGTTATGTATAGGGATATGTGTTAAGTTCACCTCTGGACCCTTTACCTTGCTTGTATATTGGGATATGTGTTAAGTTCACCTCTGGACCCGACATTGTTTTGGTAGTGGGATATGTGTTAAGTTCACCTCTGGACCCATTACTTGTGTTTGTTGATATCAAGGTCTATGCCTTAAGTTGGCCTCTGAGTCCTTGATTGTGAAAGTGTTTAAGTATCTAGGTTATGTCTTAAGTTGACCGTTGAACCTTTTTACTTGCTGTTTTATATCTGCTTGCCTTGAGATTGGTACAGTGTCAGATATGCATGATGATATTGATGATTATATTACCTTGTTTATGTTTTGTTCATCCAAGGCATTGGATGACTCTTTAGTCAGTTTCGTAAATAGTTTGGACAGAAAGACCCCCCGACCGGGCAACCGGTAGGGAAACCGGCTCTCCTTCCAAATGGTTTCCGAAGTTGGTTGAGAGTCGTGCATTAATGATTGCATGATAGTACGAGATTCAGTTGATGAGATTATACTTCACATGTTTATATATGCTGGAGTATTATGTTTGTATTTCTGTGTTACGTGTCGTTACAAAAGGTGGCTAGGAGAACTCTAGTCACTCCCCACTGATTGTGGCGTACATGTTTACATGTATGTAGGTACACGCAGGATGGTTGATGGAGGGTTCACATGGAGCTAGCGAGCGATGATCCTATTCATCGATATGACTTACCCATTACGTTAGCTAGACTCTAGTTTTGATACAGTTGTTTTGAGTGCCTGTAGGGATGTTCCATCCCAGTCTGTTGTGCATATTTCATTTAAGTACTTAGACTGTTATACTTATCTATTTGGGTTATTCTACATGGTAACCCTGTATTTTTTCAAATTCTACGTGGTAACCCTACTTTTCAGTGAGCACACGTGGTAACCCTCAACTTTATTAATATGTATTGCCGTGACCCTTAACTTTTATTTCGTTAGTTTTGTCCGTTAAGTATGTGACGTGGTCAATTGAATTTTGAGATTTTCTACCAGGTAACCCTCTGTTTGTTGTATCCTACGAAATAACCCTATTTGTTTTTTTTACAAAAGAAATAATCTTAAAAATACTCCCTTGTTTCCTCAATTTATTATTATTAACATGTTTTTCACTCGATTACTCATAAGATCCAAACATCGGGTTCAATAATTAACAAAGAAATCCACCAATGTTTACAAATAAGTCTCTACTCCTCAATTGAACCCAATTTTACTGTGTGAATATGTCGAACAATTGAAGTCATTATTGCGTTTACAACATTTTTAGCTTTGGGGTATATGCTGAGATTTTAAAAACGAAAGTTTTCTTAATTAGATTACCGCTATGAATTAAATTTGGGATCGATTATTATAATGCTCGATATATAGTACGTTTACTATGGTATTTAGAATATTTTATTGAGAGTTTTTATTGATATGGAAGAACGTTTTTATTGAAGTTTTTTTTTTCAAAACTCGATTTATTGAAGGGTAATGAGGGTGGATTTGACAATTTGGGTGTAATCAAGTAAAATTGTGAAAATAAGATGAATTAGGGGATTATGTTTTTATACACATCTGATTTGTAGAAAAAGTAAGGTTATGTTGTAGAATTTTTAAAAATAGAGGGTTACCTTATAGAAAATCACAAAATTCAATTGACCATTTCACATACTTAACGGACAAAGCTAACGGATAAAAGTTAAGGGTCACGAAAATACGTATTAACAAAGTTGAGGGTTACCACGTGTGGTCTCTGAAAAATAGGGTTACCACGTAGAATTTGAAAAAATACAGGGTTACCATGTAGAATAACCCTATCTATTTTGTTTATATCAGCTTCAGTTTTCAGTTTTAATTCACCTCGCGTGTTTATGTTAAAAAGTTTTAATTCCGCTGCATTTTTAGTACTTTGTATGTTTATTTATTTCCGCTTTCGTGAGGGGTTTTACATTAGGGGTACACGTAGTGATAATGACAACAATTAGGGGTACCATGTATGTTTTAAAAAGTGTAGGGGTACCATGTAGAAAATCGAAAAATTGAGGGGTACCATGTAGAATATCCCAATTTTTTTTGTTATGTAATTAATTCAACATAAAAGAACTTTGTTAAAATAAAAATAAAAATCTCTAACCTTTTATTTGTAAATTATACACCCTCCTACCCATTTAAAGTGTCCCATTGTACATTTTCGTCTATTCATGAAAGTGTCCTGTTGTCCATTTTTAGTAAGTTTTTTACCAAGTTTTTATCATTCTACCCTTATTAATTTTCATTTATTACTCACCCACCCACTTGTTGGAGGAAGTGTCCTCGGCAATAGTGTGTTGACGTAATTAAAACTCATTTGAATGAAACACAACTGGGAGTGTTACTCTTTTAAAGTCGACTGATCAACTTTTATCGATAATGATTGACTGTCTAGAGTTTGACATTATCGTCATATGATGGTGGTGATCAATTAATCCCTTAAGGTCATATCTTTAGGGAATTCCGTCTCAATGGAATAATTAATTAATATTGTATTGGATACGAATTAATTAATAACTGGAAATATTGGAAATAATTTTACATGACGAATATTTTTATAATGGGATTATAATAATTATAGTCAAAGTAATAAAATTGTTTTTATTACTCGGTTTTTATTTATTCGTTTAAAAAACGATTAAATTGAGAATGAACACGGTTGATCATAAAATTACAAAGAGTTGTAATTAAATTATGACATTACATTTTTATACAAAAATAATTTTGAAATTATTAGTGTAATTATTTAAATGTAATAAATTTGTAAATTATGAATTTTAATAGTTAAAATTGCACAATTAACAAATTGGGTCATGTGTTATGAAACATGTGTGACATGTTACAAATTAACACAATTGACAAAAATAAAATGGGTCCATTTGGTACCCCATTTCAGCCGTGTAAGGTAGTATGTATGTGGAAGTTGTGTGCTTGAATAAACAATGAGATTGTGTGTGCTAGTATGCAAAGATTGAGTGTGTAAGAGTGTGTAAGAGTGTACATATTTGATGCTTTATGTAAGTGTAAGTAAGTCATGCATTGGCCTTGGATGGCTTGTGTAGGCCGGCCAAGTGAAGTTAGCAAGCAAGCTCATTTTGCTCCATATATACACACTTCATACTACATGCAAACTTGGTGTTTTTCATTGTTATTTTGATGCTTGCACATCCATTCTCTTACAATACTACAACTATCATTCTCATCTTCCCTTAGCAAAATAGTTTTCTAAGATGAGTATATTATTTCCACATTAATAATATTATAGAGTAATATTATTATTTATTCTAGTTTACTAATATAATTTTCTAGTAACAAAATTTGTGTTAGTTTGAGATCGGGTCCTTGATACGTATCTTTTGGAGACGATTTCTCTTAGATAGTTATAAGGGTATTTTCATTTTGAAGACTCACATAATAGGTGATTATTGAGTATAAACCTTCTAAAACCAATGTAAGGACAATCACATCTTATGATATCATCATGCATGCATAAGATCTAATTTAGTTTTGATGACTAAACTTACATATGAGTATAAAATCAGGAACTTAGTTTCCAACAAGTGGTATCAGAGCTTTACGGTTGTTGCATGCATGATCGGATTCATGTTTTATGTTAAACGAATTAACATATAATTTTCGAAATTATTGTATTTATTATGATAAATCACAAAATAATTTTGCATGTTAAAGTTTCTGAATCTAAAATGGTTATAGGACATAAAAATAATTTTATGGATTTTTATTGTTCACGTTTATATTTATTTGTATTTTTTGTAGTTTAAATCGGTTTTAAACAACAATTAATGGGAAAAATAGCTAAATATAGTTTCTGGCCGAGATTTTTTGATATGTTCTCACATGCATATTTAATATATTGTATATGAATTTTCGTAAGAAATGGAGTTTAGTATGCATGGATTATGAATTTTATGAGATAAATAGTCATAATATGAGTAAACATGGGTATAGAAGGTTATATTTCGAATTTGACCCTAAAAAATTTATTTCACATGCAATATATAAAATACCTGTATAAATTTTCGGATTTATTGGACTTGTTTTGCATGATTAATGATTTTTATAGTAAAAATCGTATTAATAGTGACTCAAATTCGACTTTAATAGTTATAGTTGGAATTTTGCCATAAACGTTTAACACAATGTCACATGCAATATTTACAGAATGTATATAATTTTTGGGAATTTATTCTCAAGTGATGCATGTTTTGTGATTTTAGTAGTTAAAATCGGCTAAATAATGACTTATTGTGTTAAAAATAGTTAATCTTAATATTATGGCATAAAATTTTACCCATAGATGTCTTATTTAATAGGAACATCAGATCTAAAAGATGGATATCAAAAAGTTTCTGTTTTTATGATTATTAATTTTTATGAGTTAATTAGTTAATAATCGTAATTTATGAGTCGTAAAAATAAAATTTCGAGCATGGTCTGTAATTTTTGGGAATTTATTCTCAAGTGATGCATGTTTTGTGATTTTAGTAGTTAAAATCGGCTAAATAATGACTTATTGTGTTAACTAACTATTATGGCATAAAATTTTACCCATAGATGTCTTATTTAATGGGAACATCAGATCTAAAAGATGGATATCAAAAAGTTTCTGTTTTTATGATTATTAATTTTTATGAGTTAATTAGTTAATAATCGTAATTTATGAGTCGTAAAAATAAAATTTCGAGCATGGTCTGTAATTTTTGGTCATTTTCAGGTTCTAATATATATTTTAGGATGACTAAAAATTTATGGCAAATTATTGCAAGTTTTTATAATTTAAATCGGTTTTTTTTAACCATAAAAAACGACTATTATACGATTTATTTAAGATATAAACTATAAATATTGCATAAGACCATTTTAATAATTTCTGAATTTTTAGAAAATTTCCAGAAAGTTTAAAATTTTTAAATTTTAAATTTCGAATTTTATTGACTCATTTGGCCTTATTTTGTTTATTTTTCCCGAAAATACAAGTAATTTATGAACAATAATGCAAAATCAAGTTAGATCATGATCAAACATTAGTAGAGACTAAACATTGATTCCTAAAGTAAGTTAGGATGATTAACTTGGACATAAATTAGATTTATGTAATTTTGATGATTTTAATAGTTAAAGTCGCGCATATCCGTAAAAACCGTAAACAAATATGAGATATTTGCTCCCATAAGGCGATTTGGCATTAAAAATTGAGCATGTGCATACATATTTTATTATTGCATTTTATTTAATGTGAATGTCATATTTGAATGTTTTTATATAATTTGGAATTATGTAATTTTTCTTAGTATGGCCTTAGTTTTAATCAATATTGCCCGTAATGAAAGGGAATATTGATTCGGTTGTAATCTATGTGATCTCGTATCACGGGTTTGTAATTTAAATTTAATTTTCAGTTTTACAACAGAGTAGTTGTATTATTTTATTGTAATTCCGGAGATCCAAAAGACGGTGCCATACGGAAAGGAGTTCCGACAAGACGGTGTTTTCTTGGATGGCGTGCCAATGAAATTCAAGGGACCATGGAGTTGATTTCCGATTTTGTAATAGTTAATTAGTTTTAACTATTACTAGGAAGGCCATACTAGGATTTTATTGATTTATTACTTTTATTTTTGCATTATTTAATATGTTTGCATGCATAGCCAAATCGCCATAAAACATGCATATTAGTTTAAATCGTTAAAAACGACCGTGTCAATTATAATTATCGAGTTCACCAATTTAATTCACTTAAAGGAGATAGATAATAAATTGACAAGACCTCTATATTAAACAAAACAATTGAGAATTAGCCTTACCAAATAGTAGAACCCATGAGCTTCTATTTCGTGGGGTGGTGCTAGTCCAGTGGGCTGTACGAACCTCATTACGTAGGATAAGTGGAGCGATGAGGTGGATTCAGTCTAGTGGGCGGATCGCATCTCGATGCAATTGAAATTTGGTTTGTACTCAACGGAAGTGTAGAAGACCAGTAGTCAATGTGTTCCGGGCTAAGATGAATAAATAATGATTTGTCATCAACCTAGAGTTCTATGGTAGAACCGGTTTATTTTAACCCACCAAACCATATCATTGGGTCGGAGTTCCAGTGGTTCACGATTTCGGTGGTATTGGGTTGGGTCTTGGAATCATTTATAAAATTGGATAGAGGTCATTTTATAGATGCTTTAACTTGTTAAAATAATTACAAGTTGAATCAAAATGATGAGTTTGTTTTTCCTAAATTTGTTGTTTTATAAATTGTTCATTTTTACTCCTATATAATATCATTCGATTGTAACCAATATCTCCGTTAAACATCTTATGCTATATCGACAAATAGAATCTCTTTCTCCTAACTTAAAACCGTGTCTTTGGTTATGGACAAGGTCCGTAGGAATTATTCTATTCCATAGAATTTGATAGGAAGGTCCTATGTAGACGTAAGATTAACATCTTAAAATTCCTATTAAACCATTATGAATTCTTATAAAGAAACTTAAATAGAAGTGATCCTAGTCAAAAAGTGTTGATTAAATCTTCTATTCAAACATGGTTCTAAAGTCTTATTGCTCAATTTAATAACTTATCGTCTAAAACTTAACGGTTAAGAACATGACGAAGTTAATATAAATTGGTAAATTGATTTGAGAAAATCATTATAACCAATACCACCTCACTTCATAGATATTAACTCCTATGAGGAATTAATTTGGAATTAATTGAAGAAAAGGTCTTCTTCAAGTAATAATTCTTGAAGTGAGTGGGAGCTATGGGAAGACCAAATCTTTCTTAAGTAGTTAAGAATAGAACGAGGTTGAGAGAAAATCGTGTAAGACACGAAGTTAGAAACAACTCCAAACTGTAAAGTCTAAGGATGTTGGAAGTATGACTCCAACATATTTCTTGGGTAATACTTATGACATTAAGTTTTCATTCTACATTGTTTGCATATGACTGCAAATTGGTGATTCACGTTAGAAATTCCATTTTTATATGATTGAACTATGGTAAAAGAATGACAGGACCTACTATTCTAAATGGGTATTTAGAGGAGGATGTGTTAATAACACGATCCGAGGGTTCTTGTAAATCCTATCGTCCTAACGTGAAGAAAATCGTATGACGATTTGTCAAGAATGATAAACATAAATGGAACTAAGGTAGTTGCCACTTCATCCGTATGACATATACATGTTAAATTATGCTTAACCAAGTTTTGGATTTAGAGTAATACATAAATAATAGTTATTATATACATCATCTCTAAATATAATTTGAGTTTTGCATAAAAGGTAAAAAGTTTTACCATTACGCAATTAAAACAAATGTTGTACTCAATGTTACCACGAATTGATTCATGGTTAGGCCATACGAATCAAGGTAATTATATTCCATAACTAAGGTGGAAATGTCATATGTACCCTAAAACTCGAGTTGGTGCCCCAAATTTTTCCTCATTTCTCGATTGAAAGTCGCATTTGAGGTTAGGAATCTCATGGGTCATGCAAATCTTGCATTCAAGGCAAGTCATTCACCCTATAAACACTTTAAATTGCGTAGGTGAGTGAAATTTTAAATCAAGAAAGACATTTTAATTCGTCATTCTACCGAAGTAGAAATACTTTATCTAGAGGATCTATCCTCGAATAGATGAGGTTCATCTTCGATTGAGAAATCAACGCACAAGAAATTCTCGTTGAGAATACATGTGCAATGGCTCAAGAAAATGTTCTTGGAATTAGATAGTGATCTAATTGAGCCTAGTAATTTACACCAAATAAAGTGTGATAATGTATCACAAATTTACTTTCATAAGCACAGTATGTGCGAGAAAGTAGTATTGAATCATATGAGATATGATTAAATCTTTACAATTGAGTGGGAGTTATTTTCTATTCCGATTTTGTCGAGCATTTATCTTTCCGCTATGTTATAAAGCATGGGCATACAAGTCATATGAGATATGAATACGCAAGGTGCCTAAGTTGTAGCCTATTTCGAATGGCGAAGTTTTTCCTATATGATCATGAGAACAAATGGTTTGTGGCTCATGATGTTGTCTATAAAGAAAAGAGGCTTATTTCTTTTAGACAGAGTGGGAGAAATTATTGTAGAGCCACAACTTCAGTATGATGCAATAGGAAAATGTTCTTCCTAGTTGAGATCAGTGGAAATTTCATTCGAAAATTAAGTTGATGAGTGACGAACTTGTAACTTGCTTAGATGCTTTATTTAGTTTGGACTCTATTTGAATCCGAAATAGCTCAGTTGATTGGTGGAAAGGGTTTCGCATGCAAACAACAGAACTATAATAAAACCGGATCAGATGATGTTGTTGGATTTTAAAAGTCATCGAATATGAGCTTTGTAAAATCGCAACTGTCCTAAAAAGGAAATGTCAAAAGTTTGAATTCTTTATTTTGTCATGTGATAAGCATTTTGTTTAGAATCAAGAAGTTATGTTTATACATGAAATTTAGTGGGAGTAAAGTTATGTCACTAGTCTTACATGAATGTGACATGTTGATCATTATGAATGATAAAGACTTGTGAAAGGAATAAATACATCACTAGGATATCCTATTAAATGGATATTAGCGTATAAGTAGATATTCTTATGTCGATAAGAATAAGGGTAAGTTCAAATGTTTTGAACTATAACAATTGAATCTACATGCTTCCGCTGCAGGATCAATTCTTTACGCTAAGATGTATTACCATTATCAAACTTCGTATACCTGGAGTATGACGAAATGGTACAAATCGAATTTGGAGAGAAGTCTCTATGTGTAGCCATATAGTTCATCAAACAGTACTGGAGAAGTACTAAAAGGATGAAGCTAAATGTTTGGATATTTCATTGGTTTAATGTGCAAAGAGTTGCACAATACCATGTTCTAAACACATATGGATGGTTAGAGAACCATTTTTACTACAATCATAAAGGAAGAAATTTGTTGGAGATATTCTAGACAGTAGAACAATGGAAGGTATTCAACAAATATGAGTACACTTATATCTATGAGATATAATAGAGGGAAGAGTCTCTCAGACACTGTGAAAACAGTGGGAGCTATTCTATTGTTAGAAAGCTTGTGTCTAGATATGGATCAAGACACGTACTCGTAAGATTAGCATAATGAGATTATGCATAACCAAGGGAAATTATAGTAATAAGGTTATGTGAAGCAGAAAAGTTGTTAAGGCTTACTAACCTAAGGCCTTCTTATAGGCTTAACATGATTAATCATGTCATTTCAATTGAGTTGAGATGTAATACTATACAAGTATGAATTATAGATTATGTAGTAATTGATATGGTATCAATTTTACATATGTGATAATGCATCATCATTTGAGTTATTTATAACTCACGAAAGGTCAAGTAAAATTCAATTGGGATGGTAAGACCATATTGAACCCCATTAAAGTGAATTGAATTATCATGACCTCGCCCCTAGTTGCTTATGTGAGGTGACGTCTCAATGCAACCAGATGTGTGATGCGATTGATGGCAAGTTCAATTGCCATAGAGTCATACGGGATGACTAATCGATCACCTAGGCATAGACATGTTAAGATACATTTGTCGGGCTAATGACCGCTGATAGAGCTCTGGCATACTCTTATTAAAAGCCTGCCTGGTCGTGGCGGGAGCATCTATCGTGTTTCACATGAGTCAGTTCTTGGACTAATGACTGTTCTCTGAGGTGGCATAGTTTTCAGATTAACTTTGATTTATGTCCTAACACCTTCGTAACTGGGGTTTATAAGGACATATTTTGGGTTATGATGGCCTGTGGCCAGCTGGAAGGAATAAGTCGATTAGGAATTGTCCACCCCTTGTCAGGGTTGAGAAATATCTCTAGGCCACTCGAGGAGAATAATAACTAGAAATGCGTGGCCACGCTCGGAAGGTATCTATGGTAGATAATTCCGGTCAGTAGTTATAACTCCAGATCGAGATAAACCACTCTAGATTTCAATCAATTGCCGGCACGACCTGAGAGGACGCCATGCATTGAGTGGGAGATAGTAATAGGGCAAGAGAATTGGTAATACACACTTGTCTCGGACAAGTGGGAGATTGTTGGAGGAAGTGTCCTCGGCAATAGTGTGTTGACGTAATTAAAACTCATTTGAATGAAACACAACTGGGAGTGTTACTCTTTTAAAGTCGACTGATCAACATTTATCGATAATGATTGGCTGTCTAGAGTTTGACATTATCGTCATATGACGGTGGTGATCAGTTGATCCCTTAAGGTCATATCTTTAGGAAATTCCGTCTCAATGGAATAATTAATTAATATTGTATTGGATACGAATTAATTAATAACTGGAAATATTGGAAATAATTTTACATGACGAATATTTTTATAATGGGATTATAATAATTATAGTCAAAGTAATAAAATTGTTTTTATTACTCGGTTTTTATTTATTCGTTTAAGAAACGATTAAATTGAGAATGAACACGGTTGATCATAAAATTACAAAGAGTTGTAATTAAATTATGACATTACATTTTTATACAATAATAATTTTGAAATTATTAGTGTAATTATTTAAATGTAATAAATTTGTAAATTATGAATTTTAATAGTTAAAATTGCACAATTAACAAATTGGGTCATGTGTTAAGAAACATGTGTGACATGTTACAAATTAACACAATTGACAAAAATAAAATGGGTCCATTTGGTACCCCATTTCAGCCGTGTAAGGTGGTATGTATGTGGAAGTTGTGTGCTTGAATAAACAATGAGATTGTGTGTGCTAGTATGCAAAGATTGAGTGTAAGTGTAAGTAAGTCATGCATTGGCCTTGGATGGCTTGTGTAGGCCAGCCAAGTGAAGTGAGCAAGCAAGCTCATTTTGCTCCATATATACACACTTCATACTACATGCAAACTTGGTGTTTTTCATTGTTATTTTGATGCTTGCACATCCATTCTCTTACAATACTACAACTATCATTCTCATCTTCCCTTAGCAAAATAGTTTTCTAAGATGAGTATATTATTTCCACATTAATAATATTATAGAGTAATATTATTATTTATTCTAGTTTACTAATACAATTTTCTAGTAACAAAATTTGTGTTAGTTTGAGATCGGGTCGTCCTTGATACGTATCTTTTGGAGACGATTTTTCTTAGATCGTTATAAGGGTATTTCCGTTTTGAAGACTCACATAATAGGTGATTATTGAGTATAACCCTTCTAAAACCAATGTAAGGACAATCACATCTTATGATATCATCATGCATGCATAAGATCTAATTAAGTTTTAATGACTAAACTTACATAAATAAAATCAGGAACTTAGTTTCCAACACCACTCATTACCCTACTTACTTTATATAAATCATAACACCCTCTCTCCAATCTACATACCTCTACTCAACCAAAATATCTATAAATATAATAAAAAGACAATCTAATGCATCACATTTCACCGTTCCACTATTTAAGAGTAATTTATAAAGCCACATCATCATCCCTTACTTAGAAAATAAAAAAGATAAGAAAAATAAAATCATAATCATTAAATGTAATTAATAAAATGATAAACATTAAAATTTAGTTTATTTAATTTTAAATTAAATTACAATATTTAAAAAATACATACTAAATTTAATTTTTTTAGGTTTATTATTAGAATTAGATAAAAGGACACATAAAAATCACATGATTCTAATTTTATGTAGTTCATAAGAAATTAAGAAATTTGTAAACATAAAATTTAAATTAATAATGGCAAAGTAGAAACAATAAAGTTTGGCATTTTTAATTTTTGATATAAAAAAAATTAAAATCAAAATTCAAAATAAAATTTAAATTCTTTTTTAATTTGTAGAATAAATCAAACGAAAAATAAAAATCACATCACTCTAATTTGAAATAGTTTATATATGCAACTTCCACTTTTTGTTATATATTCCCACAATTTAATTAAAGTAGACATATCTATAATATGTAAATATAATTAAAAAGCAAACGAAACTATCTGCCATAATTTACAAGTCATATTTCTTAATCACTTTCATGCAAAGTGAATTTTGCAAAATAATAATAAATAATAATAATAAAACAAACATTTTCATTCCATTTCATATTTATTTTTATATTAAATTTTATATTAATGGAAAAGTGATGCTCAAAAGTCATGAACCTTACTCCTAATTTATATATGTATTAAATTTGATAATAATGAAAAAAAATGCTCAAAAGTCATAAAATGTATCATCAATTGTTTGTAAGATATTGTCAGTAGAATTGTATGTACCTATAATCTCTCTTAAAATTTTGTAAGATATTGTCAGTAGAATTGTATGTACCTATAATCTCTCTTATCATTCTATTCACATTAAACTATGGTATTAGCTTAGATAATGTAGGTATTTTGACTATATATTATGATAATGTAAGTATTGATTAATAGAAACAAACCAAAATAATGTAGGTATTGATTAAATGTAGATATTTTGATTCTATATTATGATAATTGAAGAGTCTATTGATATGATATACTCAAGAAGGGGGGGGGGGGGTTGAATTGAGTATGCCTTCTTTTTAAATCTTCTTCGATGTGTGTAAGTTTGTATGATGATCGTTGAGTAGAGCAAGTAATAAAGAGAGACACAATATTTTTGAAGTGGTTCAGTCTCACACTTTGAGACTTACGTCCACTATTCTCGATTAATAAAATTAGTACCAACTCTGGATAACAATTTTATCAACCCTACTCGTGCGACTTTGATGTTAGTCACAACTCTATCTAGATACCGTTAAATATCTAGCTACGACAAATACCGTTAAATATTTGTCTTACAATGAGTACCGCTAAATACTCGTTCTATCTTACGTTAATAAGATAAAGTCTTCAATGTTTCTTGATGTCACAATCTTGAATGAATAAGATCAATGCTTGAGCACTTGAATCTTGAATCGGATATGACAATGATGAGCACGAATATTGAAGTAGATGAACGGCGGTTTCTCTCTTGATTTGCGTGTATATGTGTGTATATGTTTCGTATGGTTTAATGTATCATGGTAGTCTATTTATATAGAATATGTATCTAGGTAATTCAAACCCTAGATGATTTAGGAATATTACTAAAACTAGAATACTAGTCTTTTAGTAATACTACCTTAAATTTAATCTTAATATATTTAGGAAAGATTTAATAATATACTTTAAGTATTATATAAGGAATTAATTTCCTAATTCATATTTAGGAAAGATCTTTATATAATAAACAATTAGTATCCTTATTAAATCAACTTCCTAAACCATGTCAAAGATAATAAAATATATTACCATAATATAATCTTAGTTTGTTTTAGGATATTTAATAAATACATAATATTTACTTAATTTAATCCTACACGCATTATGGTAAACGTGACATATCACATGTTTCCCAAAGTCGAAACAAACTACATTTAGATTATATAAATTTGACAATAAAGATCATATAAAAAATCCTTAGTTTATTTTAGTAATAAATAATTATCTCATAAGACAATTATTTATTCCTTATTTAACTTAAAGATATTTTATATAATCCTATTAAGATTAACAATTCTATTTATTAAAATAGAATACCAATTAAACACTAATTCTACACGACACAGATTTGGAAACAAACGTTTCAACTTAAACACATATATATTCCGATCATTTCTTCATGATATAGAGTTATAGCTACGGGCTATAACTAGAACCAATCTTGTACTAAAGCTATAGTTGATAAGTATAAATTTAGTCTATTATGCGCGCTTGTGATCTTCTATCAATCTTCGACTTAGTCAATTCATTGACTAACATGCTTGAATCTTTTATACTTGATTGATTAGATCTTGTTACTAATGTTCTGTACACTTAGCACACGATTATACATACGAGTATATCATATATAAATAGCTAGACTTGTCATTATCAAAACATAAACATATATACTATATATATATTTGAATATATGGTTCAACAAATTCCCCCTTTTTGATGATGGCAAGTCTTTCTTAGATTTCGTGTCTAAGTGTATGTTCCCCCTCAATATAATAAAGGTTATTCATAGCAAAGATTAACTTAGGGTTTTTATCTTCTATCTATCCCAAATCCTTTAAGGACCCTAAGAGACAATGAATTACGACAAGGAGCAAGCTTAGGCAAATTCTAATCTAAGTCGCATATTTCCCCCTCTTGACATCATCGAAAACATGAGAACAAAGACATGAAACGACTAGAATAATATACGTACGAAGCATAAGCAAGCATATAAACGAGTCTAAAAATATGAACATAGAAAATATCACCAAGCACATACGGAATGTTAAAATATACACAACCAATCCGAATATACTATGCCAATGGGCCGAATTAGTAATAATAGAGTGTTAAGAAAAATGGGCCTGGCTAGGATAGGATAATATGGGCCTGCAAAAAGGTAACAAATACGATGGGCCAGAATAAGGAATGTCAAGTTGGGCCGCATCAAAAAACAATAACAAGGCCGGTTAGGTTTAAGAAATCCGAGGGAGGCAAAAAGAAATAGGGCCTCGGATTCCTAATGGGCCAGGGAAGGGAATTGGGCCACAAAGTTAAGGAGTTTATAAGTCCAACCCAGGACTTAAACAAAACAACAACAAACCAACTTCAATTCTGAAAAACAGAGACGGAGATGACGGATCACGAACGAGAACTAGAGCCGGGTGTCTTTGCATATGGGTTCACGTAATCGGGTCAGGTACGGAATTCTAAGGTCTCCAACCTATCTAGGCAGCTATTGACGTTCCTCCCTTGAGCATTGAGCGCAATCTCGAAGTTAAGCACCTTGAGCGAGAGTGCCTTGACGGCCTCAAGTGCTTTAGAAGCATCCTCTCGTAATAGGCCATGATCACGCACCATTGCCCCTCCTTGTGTCGTGATAAAAGACAAGCGATCACTTATGGCGAGTAATTCGGAGCATACCACCGAGACCTCTGACCCAATCTTCACCAAATGATTATCAACTTTCTCCATCCATTCTTTCACCTCAACCTCAAATTCACGACCCCTCTTAGCACGACTACCCCCTGCCTCCTCCTTCTCCTTTTTAATTTCACACATACCAAGAATTTGATCCATCTTGGCTTCAAGACCCGCGAAGGATGGCGAAGGAGGCGGAGTGGGCTCAGTCTTACCAAACGTAAGATCAACTCCGTCAAAGCAAATTCCCATTAATTTCAACAACCGATCACACATACGATCTTTTGGTTTAATCCCGAAACTGGAATCATGAACAACACCTTTCTTAAACATTAATTCGGATACCCACATTCCATATGGAATGTCGATGGTGGAGCAAAACTTTTCCTTAACAAGAACACTTGACACATGACAGATTTTATGGCAAATAAGAGACGCCAAATCAATTTTCTGTCCTTCCAACCAACTATACAACACCACAGCCTCAACACTAGCAAGCTTATCCCTACCACCTCGTCTAGGTAACACGGTATTCCATAAAAAATTCAAGAAGAACTTCAATTTTGGGTTAAAGTTGACAGTAAGCAGAGGAGAAACTTCAGTAGCATCTTCATCGAAATATTTTTTAATTACCAATTTTTGATCTTTAGTAACTACACTCCATTCCTTTTTGGGGTCAAGAACTAACCCGTCTTGATCAAGTTTAAAGATATCACAAATATCCGACTTAGTTACGACAATATCTCGACCATTCACGACACCCCTTATCCCATCATCACAAGGTTTAACTGAAGCAAAGAATTGAACCAACTCGATAGGAAATAACAAACCCGAGAAATCACTTATGTATTCCCACCCTTGAAATGTCAGAAAATCTTTAAAGAAACTCAAGGATTTTGACCCATTGACCCACGACTTAGGGTAAAACCGACCCGCATGAATGGCGTAAGGTAAAACTCGATCAATTAACGTACCTTCTTGTTTGGTCATGCGCACCTTCTCAAGACCCGCACGAGTTGCTTCGATAGAGTATTCGGGAAACATAGGGCGAGGGACTTGGGAGTCGAGTTCTTGCATGTCATCAGAATTAGAGGGTGAAACACGATTGAGTTTGCGTCGTTTGCTCTGGTCGGGGGTGGGAGCGACTGTAGCTATCGGAGTTGGAGAGGGCGGTGGTGATGGGGTTGGTGAAGGAGGTGTGGGCTTCTTTTGATGAGAACGTGTGGCACGAGATGGTGGCATTGTGGTGATAAAAATGGTGTGATTTGATTGGGGTTTGGTGGAATTTGTGACGGAGTGTTAATGGAGGTTTTACGGAGGTTTGGGAAATATAGGAGTTTTATGGAGTTTTGGTTTGAGGATGGTAATAATGGAAGTGTATTGAGGTAAGTTTGAGGGAGTGGTAATTGGTTGGGGTAATAATGATGGGTGGGTGAAAGTCAAAGGCTATGGGTTTAGGTAGGGGGCACGTGGCAAATGGTTGTGGGGCTAGGTTGGTGTGAGACGTGGCATAGGTGGGGTCGATACACACGGATTATGTGTGTATATAAGGTAAGTTTTGTTCTTTGTTTTTCTTTTATTTTGTTAACATATATTTGTATATTATTATATATGATATGTAATATGTATATTTGGGTGAATTATAATATGTGACGTAATATTGTTTTAAGAATCGGTTGTGCACACATTCATATGTAAATTGTATAATACAAGTATGATCACATAATTTTTCATCGAGTATACACATACACATGCAGCGGAGTATACGGACACAGTCATATAATCTCATCTAAACCATAGTCAATCATTGGGTTATTTTTGCTTTTAAGATTTGATTAGGTGCCACCGATTAAACCAATTTCCAATCGCAAAGTCTCAAAGCGTTCTCTAGCCAATGGTTTAGTAAAGATATCTGCCCATTGTTTTTCCGTACTACAAAATTCCAATTTTATATTTTTCTTTTCAACATGGTCTCTTAGAAAGTGGTGTCTAATTTCAATATGTTTAGTTCTTGAGTGCTGGACTGGGTTTTTAGATATAATTATAGCACTCGTATTATCACATAATATAGGCACACATCCAACATCAACACCATAATCATGTAACTGTTGCTTTAACCATAAAAGTTGAGAACATACCAGTGCGGCTGCAATATATTCTGCTTCAGCAGTTGAGAGAGTGACAGAATTTTGTTTCTTGGATCCCCAAGATATAATACAAGGACCTACAAAGGTAGCAAGTCCGGAGGTACTTTTTCTGTCTAAGGAACATCCTGCATAGTCCGCATCTGAATATCCTACTAGATTAAAGTTACAGTCCATAGGATATCATAGATATAATTTTGAGGTTCCGATTAGGTATCTTAAGATTCTTTTAACTGCAATCATGTGTGATTCTTTTGGTGCAGATTGGAATCTCGCACAAACACAGACACTAAACATTATATCTGGACGACTTGCTGTAAGATAAAGAAGTGAACCAATCATACCTCGGTAAGTAGTTTCATATACAGACTTACCATCTTTGTCTTTGGTTAACTTCTTATCTGTGACCATTGGAGTAGGCATTGCATGAGAGGTTTCCATTCCGAATTTCTTTAGCAACTCCTTGACATATTTTTGTTGATGAACTTTGATTCCTTCTTCAGTTTGTTGTATTTGAAGTCCAAGGAAGAACTTTAGTTCTCCCATCATACTCATCTCGAACTCAGAAGTCATCAACTCGGAGAAGTACTTGCACAACTTTTTATTAGTTGAGCCAAAAATAATATCGTCAACGTAGATCTGAACGACTAGTAGATCTGAGTTTTCGCTTTTAAGAAATAGGGTTTTATCCACAGACCCTCTCTTGAATCTACTTTCCAATAGGAACTTTGATAATCTGTCGTACCATGCCCTAGGTGCTTGTTTCAGGCCATAGAGAGCTTTGTCCAATTTGAATACATGATCCTTGAGTTTGCTGTCAGGAAATCCAGGAGGTTGTTCAACAAATACTTCCTCTTGGAGATAGCCATTAAGAAATGCAGTCTTAACGTCCATCTGAAAAAGCTTCATTCCTTTGTGTGCTGCAAATGCAATGAGTAGTCTTATTGCCTCAAGACGAGCAACAGGAGCAAAGGTTTCGTCATAATCGATCCCTTCCTGTTGATTGTATCCTTGAACCACTAGTCTGGCCTTATTTCGCACAATGACTCCAGTGTCATCCAATTTGTTTCTGAATACCCATCTAGTTCCAATGACAGTTCTGTCCTTAGGTCGAGGAACAAGATGCCAAACTTTGTTCCTTTCAAATTGCTGGAGTTCTTCTTGCATGACAACTATCCAGTCTGGTTCTGCGAGAGCTTCCTTGATATTTGAAGGTTCAATGGTGGAGAGAAAGGAGTAGAATGAGCAAAAGTTATTTAAGCTCCTTCGAGTCTGAACTCCATCTGTCAGGCTTCCTATGAGATTGTCCAAAGGATGAGAGCCTTTGTATCTCCAGTTCCTTGATTGATCATTTGCATTCCCTGAACTTGACTCAGGATCTTGACTTGTTCCCCCTGAATCCAAACCTGGGTTTATAGTAGGGTCAGGTATAACTCTGGCCTCTTCCCTTTGGTTTTGATTCAAAGTTACAGCTTCATTAGCTGTAACTCTGGGTTCCAAGTCATTGGTTTGAGAGTTATCTACAGTATCATCAACTGTAGTTTCATCTCTCGCACCATTTTCTCCCAAGTTGAGTTCATCATGAGTTCCTTGAGGTTCTCCTTCTTCGATTTCCATTTCAGGAGGATCTTCCCTTGATAACCTGAAATCAGGTTCGTCTAGGTTTTCCTCTATATCCTGTAATGGCTTATCGAAGACATTATTCTCATCAAAGATAACATGAATACTTTCCTCTATGCATAAAGTACGTTTGTTAAAAACTTTGTAGGCTTTACTATGATCTGAATATCCTATAAAGATTGCTTCATCACTTCTAGGGTCGAATTTGCTTAATCTGTTTTTACCATTGTTGTGAACAAAGCATTTACTACCAAAGCATCTTAAATGAGATATGTTTGGTTTACGACCACGAAGAAGTTCATAAGGAGTCTTTTTAAGGATAGGTCTAATCATAGCACGGTTATGAATATAGCAAGCTGTACTAAAAGCCTCAGCCCAAAAGTTTCTAGGTAGGCCACTACAAAGAAGCATTGTTCTAGCCATGTCTTCTAGGGTTCTGTTTATTCGTTCGACGACTCCATTTTGTTGTGGGGTTCTAGGGCCGAGAAGTTATGTCCAACACCATTGGTCTTACAGAACTCAATAAAAGCATGATTGTCGAACTCAGTTCCATGGTCAGTACGAATTGTTACTAGGTTTGATTTGTATTTATTTTGGACAAGTTTCATGAGACTAACGAATTCATCGAATGTTTCGTCTTTAGAATGGAGAAAGATTGGCCAAACAAATCTAGAGTAATCATCAACTAGAACGAAAACGTACCTGGAACCACCTCTGCTTCTTACCTTCATAGGGCCACATAGATCCATGTGTACTAGTTCAAGAGCTTGTTCTGTGCTTACCACTCTTTTTGGCTTAAAGGATGATCTGACGTGTTTACATCGTGCACATGTGTCACACATCTTTTCTTGATCAAATTTGATCTTTGAAAGACCTTCGACCAAGTCCCATCTTTTCAGCTTACTTAGAATAGGTGAGCTAATATGACCAAATCTCTTGTGCCATAGACATGGATCATCTAACGTAACTTTCATGCATGATAGAGAATCAGTAGGTACAACATTTAAATCAATCATATAAACATTTTTCATCATGTGACCTTAAAGTATTACTTTACTGGTGCCTTCTAAGATAATACGGCATATATCTGAGTGAAAAACCACTTTATCTCCTTTGTCACATAATTGAGATATACTGATAAGATTGTGTTTGAGACCACTCACAAGGTATACATCATTTATAGCATGAGAAGATGAAATACATATCTTACCAATTCCAATGATCTTTCCCTTTTTGTTATCACCAAATGTGACTTTACCCCCATCAAAGGGTTTAAGGGTTTGAAATAGATTTACGTCGCCTGTCATATGTCTTGAGCATCCACTGTCGAGATACCATAGGTTATTTTCCTTGGCGACAAACTGCACGAATAATTTTAAAGACAGGATTTAGGTACCCAAGCATACTTGGGTCCTTTGTTGTTAGTAATCACAAATACATCTTTCTTTTTAACCCAAACTTGTGTTACATAGGTCTTTCTATATTGGTAGTAGTTGGGTTTTGATATTCTTGTGTAAGTCTTAGTTTGGACTCTTGGTGACCAATTTTTGTGTGATGTTTGTTGAGGAGTTTGTTTGGTTCTATTTTTATTTTCTTCGTAATCAAATGTCATGTCATAGAACCATCTGTGGTCAATATTTCTTTCCTCAATTTTATCATTATCACTATCAGAAACAGAAATAGTGTCGCTTGGAATTCCTAGGGATTTAACAAACTTAACTCCGGTTTTAAAATCTTGTGCGTGTTTCACACAGTCTTCTCGGAGGTGTCCAGTATGGCCACAATAAGTGCATATTAAATACTCAGAAAGGTCGGCATATTTCCTTCTTCTAAAGTCTCTATCTGTTGGACTTTGTTTACACTTTGAGTGATCCCTTCTTCCATAACATTCGTGACCTAATCCCATCTTCATGTTGTTGTCGGATTGTTCAGTTAGGAAGTTTAGGACATTAGTGCTTCCTTCCCATTTGTCGTGAACTTTTCGAGCATGAAGAAGAAGATCTTTTAAGGAGTCTATTTCTTTCTTACATTCACTATGGTCAGTCTTACTAGACTCTTTTAGGTTTTGAATGTCTTTATGGAAGTCAGACACAATTTTGGCATGTTCTTTCTTGATTTTAGATATATTGAATTCTAGATCCATGATTTTGCTTTCAAGAATCTCAACTTCTTCCAGATGAGTCTCATCTTCGACCATAATCGAAGATTCAGACTTAAGGCGCTCATTAGCCTTTCTTAATTCTGAAGTTATAGCTTCATTAGCTATAACTTTAGATTGAAGCTCTTTAATGTTGAGTTTTAGTTTTGAGGTTATAGCTTCATTAGCTATAACTTTAGACTCAAGAACCTTTTTCTCAGACATAACTGTTTCCAACTTAGCATTTGCTTCAATGCTTATTTTGGATTTTAGTTTCTTGGCTTTGGCCTTTAGAAGTTGATTTTCCTCAGCAATATCGAGGATCTGTTCTTTCAAGTCATCTAACTCAAGATTTTGTTCATGACATTGGTCTAGGGTTTTCTCAAAGTATTTAACCAACATAGCTTTAGATAAATTTTTAACTTGACTTTTGAGTTGAAGAAAATTTACCTCTTCATCGTCGTCGTCGTCGTCTGAGTCGGATTCTCCAAGGAGACACATATGGGATGCGTCGTCTTCGTTGTTGTCGTTTGAGATTAAATCTAGGCTGACGTTGCTTAGGCACAGGTTTGCTACCTCATCTTCTTCTGAGTCCTCGTCATCCTCGGATTCTAATTCTCCCCAACACGACGCAAGCATTACTTTCTTGAACTCCGTTTTGGTCTTTTCTCTTTTTGACTTATCTTTGATTTTGTCCCAACTTGGACAATCTTTGATCATGTGGTCTTGTTGTCCACACTTGAAACATCCTCTTTGGAAGAATGTTTGTTTTGTGTCAGTTTTCTTTTTGTCAACTGTTTTGTTGTTAGAGTTTTTGTATCTTCCCTTGAAGACAGCCTTTTTAAAACGTCTTGCGAATAGAACTGTCTCGTCTTCTAGTTCTTCTTCGCATACTTCACTTGTGGAGGCTTGTAAAGCGACGCCTTTTCCTTTGGGATCATCATCGTTTTTATTTAGTATGATCTCGTGTGCCATTAAGGATCCAATCAACTCTTGGTAAGTAATCTTAGATAGATCACGTGCTTCCTCTATGGCCGTAACCTTAGGTTGCCATTTTTTAGTGAGACTCCTAAGAATCTTACGAATGATATCCTCAGAATCGATCTTTCTGCCAAGGTTCCGCAGTTCATTAATAATACAAGAAAATCGTGCAGACATGCTATCAATAGATTCATTCTTTTCCATATTGAAAAGTTCATATCTTTGAACGAGCAAGTCTATACAATGTTTCCTGACTGCGGATGTTCCTTCATAAGCAAGTTCGAGACTATCCCATATTTCCTTAGCGGAACTACAAGATGAGAATCTATCAAATTCTGAGGTTATCATACCGTTCTGTAGGAGGCTCATGGCCTTAGAGTTTTTCTCTGCAATTTTGTAGTCACTTTCCATATAATCGCTTTCCATCTTTTCATAGGTTGTTCCATTGGCGGCGGCGACCAAGATCTTCTTTGGTCCAGTTTGGATGATCTTCCAACATTCCCAATCACAACCCTTGATGTAATGAGTCATCATATTTTTCCATAAACTATAGTTTTTGCCATCGAAGATAGGGCACTTGAGATGCTTGGAATCCATTGTTGACGGAGTATATAATATAGAATCAATAGAAGGATCAAAACTCACGCGGCTAGGCGATCAAGAGCACGAGGCTCTGATACCAATTGAAGAGTCTATTGATATGATATACTCAAGAAGGGGGGGGGGGGTTGAATTGAGTATGCCTTCTTTTTAAATCTTCTTCGATGTGTGTAAGTTTGTATGATGATCGTTGAGTAGAGCAAGTAATAAAGAGAGACACAATATTTTTGAAGTGGTTCAGTCTCACACTTTGAGACCTACGTCCACTATTCTCGATTAATAAAATTAGTACCAACTCTGGATTACAATTTTATCAACCCTACTCGTGCGACTTTGATGTTAGTCATAACTCTATCTAGATACCGTTAAATATCTAGCTACGACAAATGCCGTTAAATATTTGCCTTACAATGAGTACCGCTAAATACTCGTTCTATCTTACGTTAATAAGATAAAGTCTTCAATGTTTCTTGATGTCACAATCTTGAATGAATAAGATCAATGCTTGAGCACTTGAATCTTGAATCGGATATGACAATGATGAGCACGAATATTGAAGTAGATGAACGGCGGTTTCTCTCTTGATTTGCGTGTATATGTGTGTATATGTTTCGTATGGTTTAATGTATCATGGTAGTCTATTTATATAAAATATGTATCTAGGTAATTCAAACCCTAGATGATTTAGGAATATTACTAAAACTAGAATACTAGTCTTTTAGTAATACTACCTTAAATCTAATCTTAATATATTTAGGAAAGATTTAATAATATACTTTAAGTATTATATAAGGAATTAATTTCCTAATTCATATTTAGGAAAGATCTTTATATAATAAACAATTAGTATCCTTATTAAATCAACTTCCTAAACCATGTCAAAGATAATAAAATATATTACCATAATATAATCTTAGTTTGTTTTAGGATATTAAATAAATACATAATATTTACTTAATTTAATCCTACACGAATTATGGTAAACGTGACATATCACACGTTTCCCAAAGTCGAAACAAACTACATTTAGATTATATAAATTTGACAATAAAGATCATATAAAAAATCCTTAGTTTATTTTAGTAATAAATAATTATCTCATAAGACAATTATTTATTCCTTATTTAACTTAAAGATATTTTATATAATCCTATTAAGATTAACAATTCTATTTATTAAAATAGAATACCAATTAAACACTAATTCTACACGACACAGATTTGGAAACAAACGTTTCAACTTAAACACATATATATTCCGATCATTTCTTCATGATATAGAGTTATAGCTACGGGCTATAACTAGAACCAATCTTGTACTAAAGCTATAGTTGATAAGTATAACTTTAGTCTATTATGCGCGCTTGTGATCTTCTATCAATCTTCGACTTAGTCAATTCATTGACTAACATGCTTGAATCTTTTATACTTGATTGATTAGATCTTGTTACTAATGTTTTGTACACTTAGCACACGATTATACATACGAGTATATAATATATAAATAGGTAGACTTGTCATTATCAAAACATAAACATATATACTATATATATATTTGAATATATGGTTCAACAATAATGTAGGTATTGATTAATAGAAACAAACCAAAATAATTATCACCAAAAAAAAAAAAAAAAAACAAACCAGAATAATGCAGGTATTGATTAAATGTAGGTATTTTGACTATATATTTAACTACTACACCAGTATCATTACATTGTAAAAGAAGAATACTAACTTATACATATAACTGAAAATTTTGAGTCGCGTGATGGCACTTGGCCGCCTTTTCCCTCCCCAAAACCGCCATAGATCATCAACCATATCATTTTGTGTATTATGATAATGTAGGTATTGATTAATAGAAACAAATCTATATAATGTAGATGTTGATTAAATGTAGGTATTTTGACTATATATTATGATAATGATAATGTAGGTATTGATTAATAGAAACAAACCAAAATAATATAACTTGTGGGGTTCGAACCTGTGTCTACAAATTAACAATACTCTTCATTTATCACTACACCAGTATCATTACATTGTAAAAGAAGAATACTAACTTATACATATAACTGAAAATTTTGAGTCGCGTGATGGCACTTAATTGGCCGCCCTTTCCCTCCCAAAAACCGCCACAGATCATCAACCATATCATTTTGTGTATTACTGACGCCACAATTTTTTTCCGTACGTAACTTAATCAACTCCATATATAATCCAAAACACAATCCACATCCCGCACCTATTCATCCTACCCTGTACTCTACTGAAATGAAGACCATAATTTGCATGTTTACCAAATGTTTTGGCTTTACTATCGACCATTGCTCCATAAATTTGACGAATATAGGTATGTACATGTATGAGTCAACCTGGACAACAATAAGTGCATGATGACCAATTACACTAAATAATTACAATAGGTCTCTCGTTGATATCATATAAGACAAAAAGGTTGGAATGTGAATGAATTGTATTTACTGAGTTGTTTGATGTACGTATTTATAGTGAGGAATACATATATAAGAAAGGATGGAACCTACTTAAATGCTTAATTACAATATATAGTTGTTATGTTTACTGTTATATGATTCTTGAATGATTTGATTGTGTAGATTTGATACTTTAGAAAATATGGAACTGTTGTGGGCTTGGGTTATTGTCAACAATTAATTTACTGGAACTAGAACGTTTTGCAGCAGCTTTCTTACCATGGCTGACATTTATAAATTACTCTCTGATCGAATATGATTACCAGTATCAGAGATTAAATTTCTCTTTTCTCGAATATGATTACAAGTATCAGACATTAACTTTCTCTTCTTTATCAGATCACCTCACCAAAAGTCCTCTTCTCTTGGACATTTACGCTTTGATCCTCCAAATTCGAAATAGGCTAAAACTTAGGTAATATGCCTAACCATATCATGTATGAATTCTAGTTTTAGAATATAATAACCATGATTCGTGTGTTCAAACCATAAATCTAATCGTGGTATATAAGGGCACTATGCTCGTCATAATTGCATAATATAGAAACCCTCTATGTTTTATGAAAAACTTGAATTATGCTCGTCATAATTGCATAATATAGAAACCCTCTATGTTTTATGATAAACTTGAATTATATTCTTATTTAGACTTGATGTACATTCTAACATTTATGAATTACATCTCTAAGTCCAAAACTAGATTAAATAGACTAAACATTTTATTAGTCTATTTGAAAGTGGCAACTACATTAGTGTCGGGTTTATTTCGGAATATAGGGTTTGGAGTTTGTGAAAAGGGGAAAACAGAATAAACAAAACAAAACTATGGTAATTTCGTCTTATCTCTTTACTTCTTTCCACCATTTTTTGTTTTAGTAAAACAAGAAATGGTGGAAAGAAGTAAAGAGAAAAGATGAAATTACCTGACTGTTTCATAAAGTAGCGACTGTTTCAAAAAGTAACGACTGTAGCAAGAGTATCGACTGTACAAAAAGTAACGATCGTAAGTATAAGTAACAACTGTATCAAAAAGTAACGACTGTATCAAAAAGTACCGACTGTATCAAAAGTATAGACTATACAAAAAAGTAATGACTATAAAAGCCATGAGACATTAATACGATTAAAAACCCTAAACGCTCTCTACCATGGCGACTTTGACGGCGTTGACTCTGAAGATCCTGTGCACTCTGGCTATGGACTATTCACCAACACTTTTACGCAATATCACTAACAGAAAGACTATGGTGAATAAGGAACGAAGGAGAAAGGACACGACTGAAAAAGGACCTGACATTGATGAGGCAGTTAAGTATGTAAGTATGACAAACATCTCAGGGGTTGCAGCATATGACTTCAATGAATACGCAGAATGCGAGACTGCAAAGGATGTTATCCCTGAAACCACGGATGATACTATGGGAGATTGGTATGATAGGCATAGAAGGAAAATCATGGATATTGTTGACGATGATCAAGAAGTCATTACCATAACAGAGGAGGATGTATAAGTGGAGGTTGACTTCTAGAAGTTTGCAGTTTATGGGTTTGTACTAGGTTCAAATCCACCATGGCTGGTGTTTGAAGGCTATATACGCAGAATATGGAAACAACACACCATAGAGACAATATCTTTTTATGCATAATGGAGTGTTTGTTGTGAGATTTCAAACACAAAAGATGTAAGAGCAGGTATTAGCAGCAGAAATGCATCTTTTTGACAGTAAACCTGTCATAATCAAGAAGTGGCTGCCAGATGTGGATTTGGAGAAGGAGGAGGTCAAAACTGTACCTACGTGGATTAGGTTACATAAGTTACCCCTCAAATTTTGGGGAGTAAGCATCCCAAAGATAGTAGGAAGGGTAGGGAAATTTCTGAAGAGGGATGAAGCCACTGAAAGGAGAACAAGGCTGGGATTTGCACGCATCATGATTGAAGTGCAAGTCAACCAAAAGTTCTTTAATAATATCACAATTCAGGATGAAAAAGGAGTTATTATGAATATAGGAGTGGAGTATGAATGGACCCCGAGGAGGAATATGGGCCCAATAGGTCCTAGACCACCCCTCCCACCTGTTAAACCAGTGCAAACAGTAGCATCCACTTCCCAGCAGCCTGTGGTTATTGTTGAACCAGATCAGGACAGTGATACAGACAAAGAGCCACTGTATGGAATGCCTAAAAATTTCATGGCAGACATAGCAGGAAAGCCTTCTAGCCCTTTTTTTAAAAGTGTGCTCATTAATAATGCTATGAATGGAAGTAGTGCAAATAGGCCACGATCACCAAACCATACTCCATGATTATTGGGATATGGAATATAAGAGGGATGAATAGAGTAGAAAAACAAAAGGACATAAATAATTTACTGCTTCATAATAATGTAGGTTTATTTGTTTTGTTAGAGACTAAAATAAAGCCCCAGAATCATCATCATGCTATGAACATTTTTAATAACTGGAGTATAAGCTCAAATACCTATACTCATCCGGGTGGGCGAATTTGGATTGGTTGGAAGCCTGATGAATACTATGTAGAGTTCCTGGAATACAACCCTCAATACATACATCTACTTGTTTTGCATATACCTAGCCAAGTCAAGTTCATGTTCACTATGGTGTATGACTTCAATGGGATTGCAGAAAGAGAAGAGTTGTGGTCAAATCTGGCTAGATTGGCAGATGGTATACAAGGACCTTGGGCCATAGGGGGTGATTTTAACTGTGTTATGCAGCCTGAGGAGAGACTAGGGGGAGTTTTACTTTAGCTGAGGCAACTCCCTTTCAAGAGTGCATTGCTTACTGTCAATTAGAGGAGTGTCCCACTGTAGGAGCCTATTATACATGGTTTAACAAGCAGAAGCCAGCTGACATGGTATATACTAGACTGGATAGGGTGTTCACTAATGCTGAATGGGAAAAAGTACTACCAAATATGCAAGCCCACTACATCCCTGAAGGATATTTTGATCATAATCCATGTACCCTTAAAATTGGAGATGATGCACCTAACAGGAACCGGCCATTTAAGTTCATGAATATGTGGTGTGAAGCTAAGGAGTTCCAACAATTGGTGGGCCAGAATTGGAGGACTGAAGTATATGGGACTCATATGTATATGCTTGTGCACAAACTGAAGGCCATGAAACATCATCTAAAAACATTAAATAAGGAGAAGTTTTCTGATATTGAGAATGCCACAGAGATTGTTAGACTGAAATTGCACCTATATCAGGAAGCTCTAATCCAGTGTCCAGGAGACACCATTCTGATGCAACAGGAGTATGATACACATGAAAACTACACCCAACTGCATAAACAATTACATATTTTTCTGAAACAGAAGGCTAAGGCACATTGGTTAAAGGAAGGGGACTCAAATACTTTATACTTCCATGGTTTGTTAAGAGCTAGAAAGAGGAGGAATAAAGTATACCAGCTGTCAGATGATGCAGGAATTATGCATTCTGATATTCAGGATATACAAGACAGTTTCCTTAATTATTATAATAAGCTAATGGGGACCAGCACATCTACTAAACCAGTGATCAAGCAAATTGTTCAGCAGGGACACATTTGTTCTGAAATGCACTGGGACATACTGCAACAACCCATTTCAGATGCTGAAATTCAAGAGACTCTTTCTAGCATACCTGATGATAAGGCACCAGGCCCAGATGGCTACACAAGTAAGTTTTTCAAAGCAATTCGGGATCATATAGGGAAGGATGTATGCCAAGTAGTACATGAGTTCATTAATGCAGGCCAAATTCTGAAACAACTAAATGCCACTAATGTCACTCTTATTCCTAAAATAGATCATCCCCAGAATGTGACTCAAGTCAGACCCATAGCTTGTTGTAATGTGGTCTATAAGCTCATAATCAAACTCCTTTGCAATAGGCTGGCCAAAGTTTTACCAGAGATCATCTCCGCTACCCATCGGGGGTTCATACATGGCAGAAGTATTATGGAGAACATATTGATTTGTCAGGATCTTATTAGACTTTATGGGAGGAAGACAGTGTCCCCAAGGTGCCTATTCAAAATAGACTTACAAAAGGCATATGATACTATTGAATGGGACTTCCTGCCACAAATGTTGGAGGCTCTTAATTTCCCAAATAAATTCACCATGCTTGTGATGGAGTGTGTCACAACAACATCCTTCTCTCTGTGCCTCAATGACAATACCTTCGGCTTCTTTCCTGGCAAGAGGGGGCTCAGACAAGGAGACCCTTTATCCCCCCCCCCCCCTCTTGTTCACAGTGTGTATGGAATATTTATCAAGGCTTCTGCAATATCCTACAAGCTCTATGAACTTCAAATATCACCCTCTCTGTGGACCAATGAAGCTTTCGCACCTTATGTTTGCAGATGATCTCCTTTTATTCAGTAAAGGAGATATAAGTTCCATAATGATACTCCTCAATGTTGGAGTAGTGTCCTCCACAATAATGCTTCTACATAATAAATCTCGTACAAGGAATATGAGGGATTTATATTTTATATGTTTGTCAGCTGGTCAACGTTAATCGGTAATGATTGGCTGACTAGAGTTTGACATTACTGTCGTATGACGGCGGTGACCAGCTGATCCCTTTAGGTCACACCTATAGGATGATGCCCAAATGGAAAAATTAATTATTTGTATAAGATACAAGTTAATTAATTACTTGTTTAGGTTGACTTTTATTAGTCAAGTGAATTTAATGTTTGATGAAGAGTAAAGTACTCAGGCCATAGGATTTTATTATTCGGTTATATAATAATTGAATAATAAATGTAATACGATATTTAGTAATTAATAGTTAATTTACTAAATATACACGTAGTTTGTATTATTTATGAGGTGGAGGTAATTAGCGAATTAATGTTACAAGAAGTTGTAAAATTAGCCAAACGGGTTTTATAAGATTCATTTTATGTTGAAAATGATAAAATAACACTTAAATGTTAAGTGTATTTTATTTAATACTTTGTATTATTTAAGTGTTAAATAATCAGATAAATATTTTTATTATATAAGATAATAAAATATACGACTTATAAGCATTTGAAGGACAAATGTCGAAAGACGAAATAAGACCCGGAATACTATATGTAAACCGAGAATATGGAGATAATATGACCATAATAGGTCTTTGTCTTCCACTCATGTTTATGAGTATTATAAGCTCATTTGTTTACATTTGATGGCCTATAAATAGGCTACTATTCCACTTGTTCTAAGTGGAAAAAAACCTAGAGAATCAAAATCCTCAAAATACATACTTGTTGTTAAGCCATTTAAGAGGAAAAAGAGAAGACTTAAGATCTTCATCTTCAACTTCTAAAATTGATTAAAATATGATCAATCTTCATCAAAATAAGTTCACAAAAATTAATATATTTCTTATATTAGCAAAGTAATAATATTTGTAATATTAAAAAAACAAGGTTTACACTAGACTATATCTAGTAAATATACTTAGTGTTTTTGGGCTAGTCTTGGGTGCAACCAAAGGAGGTCACCTATTTTGGTGACTTGGGTTATGGAGGATCATGCTACACTATTTTAGCTCAAGAACTACAAAGGTAGGAGAAAGTTGTAGTGCCAAAAATGCCATCTTACCAATGTAAGAAAATTTCTTCTTATTAATTTTTCCATGCATGTATTATTTAGACCACCTTACGAAATTAGCTTGTAATTTTAATATCATTAGAGAGTATAATGAGGTCTAAATTCCTAACAAGTGGTATCAGAGCATTGTTACATACATGCATGTTGTCTTAAGACGATTTTATGAGTTTATGAGATAAATTAGTAAAGTTGATATTTTGTTGTTTATCAAAAAATATGGTCTTGCATGTATATAATCTGGTCATATTGTTATATGGGTCGAAAAGTTAGTTTATGTAAAAATGTATGACTTATTTTTACTTTATATGGCATAAAATTGGAAGAATATGCATTAAAATTGATTAAGAGTTAATTTAATTAAGTTGCATGTTAATTTTATGTATGTTTATTTGGAAATAACCACATGCATGTTCTATTTGTGTTACATAGAAATTTTTAAGTTAATGTGATTAATTTAGATAGTTTATTGATTTTTATTCGATAAAAATTGGTAAATAATGGTTATTTTTAAAATAAATAAATATTTATTTTTGGGGCACGAAATTGTTTTTTTTAAGCTCCTAGAAATATTATAAAATGTCCAAATTTTCTTTTAAATTTATTTTAATTTTTATGATTTAATTTGAAATTAAATCGTAAAATTGCATTTTACCGACAAATATTGTGATATATGTTTGAATCAATTTCATAACCATTTTTTTTCCACATGCATGGCATATTAGTACAATACCATAATGTATAAAATTTTGAAATTTTATTTTCCATAATTTTTATTAATTTAATGGATTGTTTTCATAATAATCATGAATTATTATGTTATTTTTATCATAAAATGTATTTTAAACCCATATAATGTCAAATTAATTAGTGTGACTAAACATTTTGAGGTTGGACCAGATTATAATGAGAGATCCATCTTAAAATTGTTTTAAGAATTGATTAGGAATTTTTAATGGTTAAAAAATTCCGCTTAACAAGCTCGCATGATCGTTGTTGGTAAGTTTGACAATTCGGCATGTCATATTTCTTACAATTCATTTTATTATTCATATGGATGAATGTATTTAAATTAATGTAATTTTACCTTATATGGCCATAGGTAGAAATTGGTATTATCCACAATGTATGGGAATACCCGTTTAATTTGTAATTTATTGCGATTTCATATCGCTAATTTGTAATTATTTAATAGTTTTATTTTAGTTACAATTTGTATAATAGGATATTGCCATGTAATTTTATTTCTAGTAGTATTATTGATTTTGTAAAAGACGGAGTTTCCTAAAAGACGGCGTTATTTTCGGAAAGGAGTTCCGAAATCCAAAAGAAGAAGGCCATTTCTGTAACACCCCCATTTATTCAAGAGCCTTTAGTAAGACATTCTCGGATAAATAGAGCTGTTACCATCTCGGAATATCCGAGGTAGTGTATAACAAAGTAAATCAAACCAAAGTACTTTATATCAAACGGATTAAACTTAAACTTTGATATTACAAGACTACGAAACAGAATAAAAGTACAACTGATGACTACTCTATAAGTGATATAATTCTAAGTCGGTCACAATCTGCATCTCACATTCCCGTCCCAGCTCCTAGCTCATTTGTCGCTTTCCTCTAGAAACTACTCCCCATTCCGGATCATCGTAGGTGTCACACGAATACACAGGGTCAACCACGACGTTGAGTAGGTAAAACAGATCAAACATAAACAACAATATAATATACTCCGCACCGATCCAACGCCAAATAAACTCCGCACCGATCACAAGACCCATTACCTCCACACCAATCACAAGACCCAATATACTCCGCACCAGTCACAAGACCCAATATACTCCACACCAATCACAGACCCTTTATCTCCGCACCAATCACAGACCCTTTATCTCCGCTCCAATCACAGACCCTTTATCTCCGCACCAATCACAGACCCTTTAATAGCCACAACGTATAGTATCACAGAAATATACAGTCAACTTGAATCAAATATAATACCATTCATACAATAGGATATAAAGAGATAACACCTGATATTAACAAATACTCATCACCATATATACAGTATTCCCCTACCTCAAATTGCAGCAAGACAAAATCAACCGAACAGCTATTAAAAGTGTTCCACGCGGAAACCGTCACCTAAACATATAATATGTAACGATTAAAGAACTTCCTAAACCCCATATCACAAGGTACACCTACTATAAATAGTAACTTTCTAAAAGTGGAAAGTTTCCCAAAATGGAAACTTTCCCGAAACAGCAACTTCCTTAAAAAGGAATTTTCCCGACCTCACTAATCTTTCCATTAAGACGATATAATAATCTAGCAACACATTACTACTACCTTCAAACAAGAATAACCACAATAGTAGTAATTATAAGATAAAAGCTAACATATAAATAATATTAATATCAATGGTAAGTAAGAGTAAAGATAATAATAGCAAAACAATAATACTAATAATAATAATAATAATAAAATAATAATAATACTAATAATAATAATAATAAACATAAAGACCCTTATACATAAAAACACGTGAAAGACCATGAACAAACAACCTTAAGACCTAAGAAACCCGCAAACATGCGCAGCCCTCACGACTTCAACACTCACTGACAGCCCTCAAACACAGCCCCCATCGACCTCCTTATAGTGGTTGAACCACCACCCATCCATGGTGGTTGCCACCACTATACCCCAACACTTCCACTGACCCGACCTCGACACCCGACTCACTCATACCAACCTTTGCAAACAGTGACAAACACCACACCAACACAAAACCGTACCGCAACCATGTTCCTGTCCCTCCATTATCTCGCTCTTAAACCACCCTCCAACACCACCGTCACCACCACCAACCACCTCCCTCAACACCTCACAACACCCACAATCCCCTGGTGCCAAGCACCACCCTTCGTAGCCACTAAACAACCTGAACGAGCCACCACAAAACCGACAGACACAACACGAAACCCCTGTTCTGGCATTCGGTTTATTCACGTCGTCAAACACCCTCATGCTGCCACCATACATCCTCTCACCACCACCTCTACCACCTACAACACACCACCACTTCTACTCCTGACCCACGACCCGAATCAAACCCAAACCCTAAAGCACGACCACAAAACGAAAACAAAACACACGCAGAAACAGAGGCCTGAAAACGACTGTAAAACAGTCTGACACCCGACTAAACACCACATTTAACGGCCAACGGCGGTCAACGACGACTCCCTTATGGTCCATATTCGATTACTATGCAACAAAGATTAAAAACATACTAAGAACAACAATTATAAACACATATACTTGATGAGCAGGCCAATTCCAAACGACTTGAACAAACAGAAAACGCGATGAATATGGTGAGTGTACCTCCTTTCTTGCGTGAACGACCACCCTTGGCACCCTTTTGACCACTGTGAGAACCCCCCTTCCTACACTCTGAAGTGGCGGCAGAAAAGTGAGGGTGGAGGCTGAGTGTCGATAGGCTAGGTTTAGGGTTTTGGGTGTTGTTTTAGTTTGGGCGACATAGAGGGTGTGAGGATTTTTGTTAATTGTTTGTTTGAAACGAAATGGGCTGCTTTGACGTGCACGTAAATTGAGGCCCAAGTGTATACTTAAAATACGATATATAACTAGTACGCATACTTATCATGTCACCCTCCACATATAAAATCTAAAAGTAATACTTATCCGATGAATTAATTATCGAACCCTCGTCAAAATTATCAAATATAGAAACATAAAATATTATAAATTACGGAGTATTACAGTCTTCCCTCCTTAAAATGAACTTCGTCCCGAAGTTCGTCACCCCATGGTCAACAACTTGGCCACTAAGCACGTAACGAGCACAAAAGATGACACCACGTAACAACAAAACCAATAAAAGTACTTTAAAACGCGGTGGTTACATTCTACCCTCGTTAAGAAAACTTTGTCCCCAAAGTTTAACGTATAACTTTATCATATGATACTTCACGAAACACCATAAAATGCATAACATATGCATAACATAAGTAATCAGCTTATCGAGTATATGCAAACAATCACGACGTACCAATTAGCCGTGTCATAACAACTAGCCACAGCATAAAATCATTTAGATTTTACAATCCTATCCTCCTTAAAACATGTTTACGTCCTCGTAACCCTATTATAAAATTTCCCAGCCCAAAACTCCGTCTCATAAAACCTTACTCCAAGTAACAAAGTATAGTACTCTCATTGTCGAACCTAAGACCAAAGACAAGGGTGAGTGAACTGGCGGAATAAAACTGCGAATCAATACTGTAAAACCCCTCACGAAAGCGGAAATATAAACACATAAAAGTACCAAAATTGCAGCGGAATTAAAACTTTTTAAAGATAAAACATGCGAGAAGTCTTAGACTGAAACGTAAACTGAAACTGAAACCCAATAGATAAGTAACAGTTCTAAGTACTGAAATGAAATATATACACAGCCTGGGATGGAACATCCCTACAGGCACCAAAACGAATGTAACAAACTACGAGTCCAGCTAAACGATATAAGGTAAGTCATGATGAACGGATCATCGCTCGCTAGCTCTCGTGAACCCCGATCTCCAATCCTGCATGTACCTACATACATGAAAACATGTACGCCACAATCAGTGGGGAGTGACTAGAGTTCTCCTAGCCACCTTTTGTGACAACACGTAACACATAAAACAATACAGAACACTCGAACATATATCAACATGTGAAGCATAAACATTTCATCATCTGATCTCTTGCTATCATGCGATTACTGTGCACGGCTCTCAACCAACTTCATAAACAAATAGGAAGGAGAGCCGGTTTCCCTACTGGTTACCCAGTCGGGGGGTCTTTCAATCCAACTATTTATGAAACCGAACAAGAGTCACCCAATGCCTTGGATGATCAAACCATAACTCAACAGATATACATTTACTCATCATAAACAATATCTATATCTGACACGTACCCACTCAAGGCAAACAGATAAATTCAACAAGTAAAAGGTTCAGCGGTCAACTTAAGACATAACCTACTACCAAAACGTTCAGCAAGTGAAAAGGTTCAGCGGTCAACTTAAGACATAACCTAAACACCAAACATCAGCAAGCAAGGACTCAGAGGCCAACTTAAGGCATGGACCTGCCAATCAGCAAGACACTAGACTCAGCGGCCAACTTAAGGCATAGACTAGCATCCAAAAGTAAAGGACTCAGAGGCCAGCTTAAGGCATGTCCTTTCACCACATCACAAGGTACTAAACTCAGAGGCCAGCTTAAGGCATGTTCTAGCACCAAACATCTGCACTCCGGGCAAGGTGTCAGTTCCTTAGCTACCCCGTTGTGCAGCTGCTCTACTCGTCAGACTCAGAGGCCAACTTAAGGCATGTTCTGACGCGATCACTATCACACATGTCTGAACTCAGAGGCCAGCTTAAGGCATGTTCCAGACACGACAAACATACACATATAGGGCTCAGAGGCCAACTTAAGGCATATCCCCATATATGACAAACAACTCACGTATTAAGTTCAGAGGCCAGCTTAAGGCATAACTTAATACGCATCAATACAATATCAACCAAAGTCTATGAACTAATCTGTAGTTCTACTTTTCTTATCCTCTAATCAACACTTAACTGGCCCCGAGAACTAAGTTGAGGGAGAGCCGGTTTCCCTTTCGGTTACCCGACCGGGGGGTCTCTATCCTTACTCCATTCCCGAACCCAATATGATGTTGCTCGTACACCGGGGACCTCACATACATGTCACAGGTATACAAAACGAGTTTCAACCAAAACCGATCAACCGTTTGAAAGTTACGATTAAATTTCAAAAACTCAACATGGCTTACAGGGGTCCCCAGCCGGTCGGCAGGCAGCCGGTCGGCCGGCTGGTGATCCCTCAGCCTACACCTCTTTTCAAAACCGAGAAACACCAAGAAGGACTCCCAGCCGGTCGGCAGGTAGCCGGTCGGCCGGCTGGGAACCCCATTCCCTAGCTTTTACTAAAAATTCGTATTCATCCCCATATGCACTCCCAGCCGGCTGGCAGGCGGCCGGTCTCCCGGCTGGGCTCCCATCTAGCTATGGTTTACGCAAGAACACACTATACAAGGAAAATGACTACCAGCCGGTCGGCAGGCAGCCGGTCGGCCGGCTGGCAGCCCCAAGGCCTGATTCTAAAAACTTCGCAAAATACCCAAGTTGCTCTCCTAGCCGGTCGACCGGCGGCCGGTCGGTCGACCGGCTCAGAGAGCCTGTAACATATTTTCGCAATTCGCAACATATGGAAAACTTCACTAAACGACCTACAACCTTCAAATTTGCTACACAAGATGTTTATCCAACAATATCAAACACCCAATACTACTAATCTACCAGCAAGTAAGTCCCATAACAATCCTCAAATGAATATATCTTGTATCCGTCGCAAAATGAGAAAACTGAAAATATGCTTAAGAACACATAACAAACGATTCAAGCATAAATTCATCATCATAACATCATCCTAAACATGTTACTAAGTCCTTGAATCAATATATATCAACCAAAACAGAAACCACATAAGAATCACAACAAATATGCTAATATACACAATAAGGCCGAGTTTCTCATTATCGTCACCTCACAAGCTTATCCGGCTAAAGATCTTCCTCGAGTATGAAGCTATCAACGTCCGGATTGTCAAATCCTTCGCCTGAAAACAAAGAAAACCGGTTTAAGAGCATAAAAACGGAATTATGAAAACAGGCTGAATTTTCGAAGTGATGGAAACGAGAAACCGAAGTGATGGATGACTTGGAAATTGAACGAGGATTCCGAAAATGTACTTACTTTCTCGATTTGAAGAACGGATGATGAAGAAAAGCTTGAAAAGGAGAGAGTAAAAATGGGGGTTTTGAAGGAATTAAGTTTACAGTGAAAGGAGTTGTGAGGAAGATGAAATATGACAACTTAAGGGTTTTTAGGGGTTTAAGTAATTGCCCTTTCCGTATTTAAATAAAATGGGTCGGACTTGAACGGATATTTATCATTCGAGTTTAAGTTCACCAAGTAGTATTCGTCTTAAGGACTTAAGGTTCTTAAGACGGATCTCACTAATTAAATTAAAATCCTTCGAGATAATTTATTAAATTATTATTTTATTACTTAAAATAATTAAAAACGCTTAAATTAGATTTTACGAAAATACGGGATGTTACAAATACTTCATCTCAATATCGATGTCAAACTCATAACTCAGTACCGATGACCAATTCTCATCTCGATTTCAATATCGAAGTTATCAAATATTCCACAAGAATGCGACAACTTGGTAAAACACTGTACTGCAATCTCAAACTCAAAACAAAACCAACCATGGCCTTTGTTTGAAACTCGCGAGTAACTCAATCTCCTCAGTACTTACCTCCCACGTTCGTTGACATACTTGTATATATACTTATCATTCCACTATTCATAAAGCAAGGACGTGTACGTCATAAAACAAGAACTTGTACATAACTCAGACTAATCAATTACTAAAAGTTTTCCGATCTCACAAACAAAAGAATCATCACATCAATAAAAAAAAATTTTAACTATCAAAATAAAAGGACAACTACTAATATTCAACTCAAATCAGTACTCAAAAGAGATTCATATCAATTATCATGTAACATATAACCTCGAACAATAATAAAGTATTAGGATCTGTAGAATCGTGTTACGCAGTAAAACAGAATCGGAATAGGTAACACTTGCATACCCTTGGAATTTTATCACAATTTAAATATATTAACAACAATGTAGACAATCAAGAAGCTCATCGTTCATACTTGACAATTTAAAATGTTTCATGCTTATAATCATATTATAGAAACAAATCCTATTTAGGAGAAGACATAGCACAAAATTAATTAACATAATTAATCATGGAACATTGACATATTTCACAAGACACACATAACTCATAGACTCACAAGGTCATTTAACATCCCCAGATATCAATTAGTTAACAAAATCACTTAGGTACATCTCTCGTCCACTCACATTACATCATTCATCATATATGACTTGCACAATAAGGATTTATACAATGCGCAGCAATTAAGCATTCAAGCAGGATTTCATCTACACATAGCTACAGGATTGTCATTTTGCAAACAAACACCATATTTATCAAACATCACGCTTAAACCTGAATAATCATCACTTGGAAAACATTTTGAACTTTGGAAACCTGGAAGTGGTAGTTTATAAGCATGAATCAAAAGAAAAAATTTACAAGTTATAGATCGAAACAAGACTATACGGAGACATTCTGACCCTCATTTACTAAAACATTGTTCTTGTATATTGTAACCCATGAATTATGAAAAGTTAAGGATAACGTAAACGAATTCGCAAGATTAGTACTTCCATAAATCACATGTCGACCAGTTAATAACTCAATAAATTATGATCAGATTTTAACCATAATAGATGCAATTCAGTTTGTGACATAACAAGATACATGAAGGTGTTATAAAGATTATTAGCTCAGTGAACTAGACCACGATATACCCTAAATATATGAAAGAACATCAACACGATTCACCTCGTTCAAAATAATCACCATTACTTATAACAATTAGATTGTTATATCATGTTAACAAGTTTACCAGTTAAAATTTCATTCTGCCACTTGGCAAGACTCCTCTCAGATAACATGCTTTTGACATCACATACGAGTAGCACATAGTTATTTTGAGGTCGTAAAATTGGACATATAATTGAAACAATTCTATATTAAACTTGACGAAATAAACAAGGTTACGCTATCATATAGTGAGGGTTCATACTCACACCATACGCCTATTATTCATGTTACTAATACCATATCAGGATATCACGTGGTCACATCACATAAATCACATTTGGTTAAACTTTTATATGAAACATTTATATCTCACGATTTCAACAATTATACATTACGCAGTAACTTACCAAATCATAATTAAATAACAGCTTAGCTAACGTGCGAACGATCATAGCTTTTAGAAAATATAAAGGACTAGCTAATCATAGGAAAAGAATCGAATGCGTATCCCAAGGAAATTATTTAATACCATTTCCATAACTCAATCGGTCTGGACATGAACTTTACAGCAATCAACAGAAAATTCGGCAACTTGCAAAAAAAAACACAATTAAATAACGACTCATTAAGATTTTACATGGCCTATCATCTTGAAAACGTAAACGCATATTCTGAACAGTAAAGGTGGAATTATGCATAAACAATAACCAAGTTTTAAACGATTTCTTTTTACACAAAGATGGGTCAAAACGGAATTGTGCAGCAACAATCCAACCACGGTCAACTAGAAGATTTATTTCACTCAGAATATAACTCATATTAACATGAAACCAAAACATTGTAAAACCAACTTAGAAGGTTATCATACATAAAATTGTCATACTCATATTTGGAACACATGTAAAATGACATCATATACAAACCAGATAACATTCTGAAATTTGATTAAAACTTTGGGTTCCTTTGCAAATAAACACTACTACATCCAAACCCAACCTTCCTTATTCCGGAACACGTTCACAAACATGTGAACCATAGACACCACTCTGTACCATATTAACATTCATTCCTCCTTTCAATTGTAGTTGCCATCTAAAACACAGTAAAGGTTTCGAAACTAGAAATAGGGTCAACTAAATAGCTTGATAGTTATACATGTGTTTCAAAATAAATTAACTTCTCCCATTGCATCATCATAACTTATCCAAGTGGAGACTACTATGTATCCCTTATTGATTACGAACTTCATAACAACTTAAATGTATATAATAGGCATAAAATCTTAAGTACGGTATATGCAACACATAACTATATACGTTCATGGGTTCGGGAAACACATTCCGCAAATCACTAGACATGGATTACTAATTTATATAAGTCTGATCATTCATGTTCAAATACCAACAATATATTACATAGATGCGATAGTCATTCAATTCCAGCTAATCGTATGAACACTTTAACTATCAAAATCATATGATCACATCGCTCTAGCCATGGCTCAACAAATACAACTCCCCAACTCCGATAATTTCATTTCAATCATCCATATCAATCCACAGTTCATATTGCACATATCCTTAATCAGAACTCACATATGACTTACCTCGTTCTTCTCCTGCAAGAACATTAGCATAATATAACCAGGTCACTATATAGTCTACCCCACTCTTCAATTACTCTCTTTGGGTTCCCGAGACAGAACAGAAAGGGCCCAGGTTTGGTGTGAGGGGGCCCCTAACTCATCCCGTCCCTTTTTGGGGCTCCTATCAGTTTCATCTCGGGGTTCATTTTATTTGACTCTTCCTACGTTCATTATTATTATTCATTTGGTTTACGCCTGAGGATCGTTCGCTCTGATACCACTTTGTAACACCCCCATTTATTCAAGAGCCTTTAGTAAGACATTCTCGGATAAATAGAGCTGTTACCATCTCGGAATATCCGAGGTAGTGTATAACAAAGTAAATCAAACCAAAGTACTTTATATCAAACGGATTAAACTTAAACTTTGATATTACAAGACTACGAAACAGAATAAAAGTACAACTGATGACTACTCTATAAGTGATATAATTCTAAGTCGGTCACAATCTGCATCTCACATTCCCGTCCCAGCTCCTAGCTCATTTGTCTCTTTCCTGTAGAAACTACTCCCCATTCCGGATCATCGTAGGTGTCACACGAATACACAGGGTCAACCACGAGGTTGAGTAGGTAAAACAGATCAAACATAAACAACAATATAATATACTCCGCACCGATCCAACGCCAAATAAACTCCGCACCGATCACAAGACCCATTACCTCCACACCAATCACAAGACCCAATATACTCCGCACCAGTCACAAGACCCAATATACTCCACACCAATCACAGACCCTTTATCTCCGCACCAATCACAGACCCTTTATCTCCGCTCCAATCACAGACCCTTTATCTCCGCACCAATCACAGACCCTTTAATAGCCACAACGTATAGTATCACAGAAATATACAGTCAACTTGAATCAAATATAATACCATTCATACAATAGGATATAAAGAGATAACACCTGATATTAACAAATACTCATCACCATATATACAGTATTCCCCTACCTCAAATTGCAGCAAGACAAAATCAACCGAACAGCTGTTAGAAGTGTTCCACGCGGAAACCGTCACCTAAACATATAATATGTAACGATTAAAGAACTTCCTAAACCCCATATCACAAGGTACACCTACTATAAATAGTAACTTTCTAAAAGTGGAAAGTTTCCCAAAATGGAAACTTTCCCGAAACAGCAACTTCCTTAAAAAGGAATTTTCCCGACTCACTAATCTTTCCATTAAGACGATATAATAATCTAGCAACACATTACTACTACCTTCAAACAAGAATAACCACAATAGTAGCAATTATAAGATAAAAGCTAACATATAAATAATATTAATATCAATGGTAAGTAAGAGTAAAGATAATAATAGCAAAACAATAATACTAATAATAATAATAATAATAAAATAATAATAATACTAATAATAATAATAAACATAAAGACCCTTATACATAAAAACACGTGAAAGACCATGAACAAACAACCTTAAGACCTAAGAAACCCGCAAACATGCGCAGCCCTCACGACCTCAACACTCACTGACAGCCCCCAAACACAGCCCCCATCGACCTCCTTATAGTGGTTGAACCACCACCCATCCATGGTGGTTGCCACCACTATACCCCAACACTTCCACTGACCCGACCTCGACACCCGACTCACTCATACCAACCTTTGCAAACAGTGACAAACACCACACCAACACAAAACCGTACCGCAACCATGTTCCTGTCCCTCCATTATCTCGCTCTTAAACCACCCTCCAACACCACCGTCACCACCACCAATCACCTCCCTCAACACCTCACAACACCCACAATCCCCTGGTGCCAAGCACCACCCTTCGTAGCCACTAAACAACCTGAACGAGCCACCACAAAACCGACAGACACAACACGAAACCCCTGTTCTGGCATTCGGTTTATTCACGTCGTCAAACACCCTCATGCTGCCACCATACATCCTCTCACCACCACCTCTACCACCTACAACACACCACCACTTCTACTCCTGACCCACGACCCGAATCAAACCCAAACCCTAAAGCACGACCACAAAACGAAAACAAAACACACGCAGAAACAGAGGCCTGAAAACGACTGTAAAACAGTCTGACACCCGACTAAACACCACATTTAACGGCCAACGGCGGTCAACGACGACTCCCTTATGGTCCATATTCGATTACTATGCATCAAAGATTAAAAACATACTAAGAACAACAATTATAAACACATATACTTGATGAGCAGGCCAATTCCAAACGACTTGAACAAACAGAAAACGCGATGAATATGGTGAGTGTACCTCCTTTCTTGCGTGAACGACCACCCTTGGCACCCTTTTGACCACCGTGAGAACCCCCCTTCCTACACTCTGAAGTGGCGGCAGAAAAGTGAGGGTGGAGGCTGAGTGTCGATAGGCTAGGTTTAGGGTTTTGGGTGTTGTTTTAGTTTGGGCGACATAGAGGGTGTGAGGATTTGTGTTAATTGTTTGTTTGAAACGAAATGGGCTGCTTTGACGTGCACGTAAATTGAGGCCCAAGTGTATACTTAAAACACGATATATAACTAGTACGCATACTTATCATGTCACCCTCCACATATAAAATCTAAAAGTAATACTTATCCGATGAATTAATTATCGAACCCTCGTCAAAATTATCAAATATAGAAATATTAAATATTATAAATTACGGAGTATTACAATTTCATTGAAGACCCTAGGGACCAAGGATGTAATAACCCGTATGTTAGCCTCGATCAACGGTAGTCAAACCCTGTTTTATATACGTATTTCATAACCATTTGATATTGTTTTATAAATCGTATTTCTACGATTAATTCGTATTTCATAATAGTTTTATATTTGATGATCATTTCATAAAATGACATTTTATTTGTATTTCATTAAATTTGATAATATATTTATAATTAAATATATTTCATATTTTATATTTATTTCTCAGTTATACTTGTTCTATTATTTAAGTCGTAATTATATTTAAATTCTAATTTAATACATATTCTTATGTAAGTACTAATATTTTTATATTCTTATAACTAACTAATATTTACTACGACTAAATTACATAATTTAATTAGTATAATTATTTATATGTACTTATTAATTTTAAGTTACGGGTTGAGAACGGAATATAGATGTCAGATTGTCTCGAGAGGCGTGATGGGCCGAGTAAGGAGAACGTTGGGCTCGGGTTTGGGGTTGAGAGAAACTAAGCTATGACAAAGGGATGCAAACAACCCTAACCCTAAACTCTACTATCCATCGACATACATTCCCATACCTCATACAATTCTAAAAACGCACAAGACATTCTGACGTACAGCCATAGTCTCAATCTTATATGGAGTAATTAGTACTCATACATCATTATACATCTTGTCCACTTCCTCTTCCAAATTTGGATGTTTCATGTTTCCGTTATGTGTTCCCAATCAAATGCTTCATCTCCCTCAGTGTATGCTTCCTCGTTTATTGTAACCGTATTTGTCAAGGTACCATTTATATATTCTTTATCGTTAAAATTTGTTCATCGTTTGTTTTGTTTATCGTTATTCACTTAGACTCGTTTATCACTTGACCCGCTTGAGTAATGACCCAATCCTTAGACTAGACGAGTTATACACTGACCCATACCTTGGCCATGACCAACCACCGTGGTGGTGGTGGTTGAGTTGAAACAGAACAGGAGTGACACGGGAAGGGGTTGGCTTTATGTCGGATTTTGGAACCTTTAAGGAGGACGTGTTCATTTGGTTGATGAGGTGTTGTTTGTCGGGGTCTTACGGTTATGGGTAAGCGTAATAGGTGGTGGGTGTTGGTGTTTCGTGGTTGCCGGAGAAGGAACTCAGACGGCGGTTTCGGCATTTCGTACCGCTAGATTAGGGCAGAGTTTTGTGGTGGTCGTAGGGACTGTCAGTGGTGACCAGAATGTGGGATGCGTAGTTGGCGGTGCGGGGGAGAGGATGGAACCATTGGTGCTGGCCATAGGTGGCCTGGCCGGTAGTGGCGTAGTCAGGAAGTCGGGTGCGTGGGCTGTAAAATGGGGTGTGTTTGTATTGCTGCGTTATATTTGCATGATTATGATTATGATTATTATTATTATATTATTATTATTATTATATTATTATTATTATTATATTATTATTATTATTATTATTATATTATTATTATTATTAGTGTTAATGTTGTTGTCTTATGCGTATGATATTATTACTATTATTATTATTATTATTATTATTATTATTATTATTATTATTATTATTATTATTATTATTATTATTATTATTATTATTATTATTATTATTATTATTATATTAGTAGTAGTAGTAGTAGAACTACTATTGTTTACTCTTAATATTATTGTTAGGATAGTATTAGGACTATAATTTTATAAATTGTTAGTATTATTATTATTATAAGTTTATTATTAGTAACTATAATAATTATGTGATGGTTATTGTTATTATTTAATTAGTTCTTTTTTTTTCGATATTGATATTAGTTTAATTAGTTGAACTAGTTTCGTTAAGTTGCTTATATGGTTTTGTGACGGTAAATTAAATAATTAGCGAATTCAGTTAATCAATTGGTTATGCTTAATATAATCTCGTATGCTTAATATATGATTTGATTAATTAGATTGTTTAGTTAATATGTTATACCTTGTTTACGTAGTTATTTTAGATAGTAATGATTCACATTATATTGTTAGGTGACGGTTTTGAAGTGGCATAACTCTGTTTACTTGCTGGCTTGCTATTGGATTATATTGCTATCCAGGTAGGATACACTGATCTTATACTTTATGATGTATTATGAATGAATGTGGTATTGTGTGTTATGGATGTTGAGTATGATTGATATGAGAATGACATTGGTTAGATTGATTGTGGATTATTGGTAATGGCATGAGCATTTCATTGTTTGATAACATGATTGAATAATTATATCGTTGCATTCATGAGCATGGCATAAGCATTGGTTACGGATTCGAGATTATGATGATATATTATTGGGCCCAGGCTAGCTCTGCAGGGCTAGACCTGGTGACCTCAGCTGTTATGATGGTGTTCGGCGACGGCCGATGATAGTCTGCCGGGAGGTTCGGTATGGCTGGGTGTTACGGGTTTGAGATTGAGATTGTGATTGAGAATGAGATTGAGATTGAGCTCGAGCATATCATTGCATTTGCATATCATAATTGTTGCATTATAATTATTGTGTTACCCTACTCAACCGCGAGGTTGACAGTGTATTCGTGTACACCTACGATGATCCGGAATGGGGGAGTAGATTCTACAGGTCAGAGACAGATGAGCTAGGAGTTGGGGCAGGAATGTGAGATGCATACTTTGGACCGACTTAGAATTATATCACATCTAGAGAAGTCATCAGTTGTATTTTATTTTCGGTTATGTAGTAACTGTAATAACCAAGTTTTAAATTTTATCACTTTTAAATAAACTACTTTGGTTGTTTTACTTTGTTATTCACTGCCTCGGACATTCCGGGATGGTAACAACTCTATTTATTTGAGAATGTCTTGCTAAAGGCTCTTAAATAAATGGGGGTGTTTCAAAGTGGTATCAGAGCGAACGATCCTCAGGCCTAAACCAAATGAATAATAATGAACCTAGGGAGAGTCTAATAAAAAAGAACCCCAGGTTAGTAACTGTTAGGAGCCCCAGGATTGGGATGAGTTAGGGGCCCCTTCAAACCAAACCACCGGCCCTTTCAGTCTAGCCTGGTCACCCTTGAGAGATGTAGAGCGTGGGTAATATAACTAGAGGAAAAGACCCAATATATATATATGTATTGTACTAACATTTCCGCAGGAAAGGAATGAGGTAAGATATGATGTGAAATATGGTTGGTGATCTGAGTTGTGAAGCATGATATTGATATTGAAATGCTGATTGGATGATTGATTGAAATTCTCAGAGAATGGGTGTATATTTATTGAGCAATAATTTGAAATGTTATGATCATACGATTTGGCGTTCCGAAATGTCCATATGATATCTGGTTATTAAATGACTATCGTAACTATGTAATATATGGGTTGGTATTTGGATATGGATGATTAGATTTATATGTTATAGTAGTCCATGTCTAATGATCTACGGAATGTGATGCCCCAAGCCATGAGTGTCATATAGTTATGTGCTACATTGTATACAAATGTATAAATATTGAGTCATTTAATTGATCTACTTTTCTTTTCCGCAATCTTTATCGTGTTCTAGGTGACAATTACAACTTGAAATGATGAATAAATGTTAATATGGTGCAATGTGATTTCTATGCTTCAAATGATATGTCAACATGTTTTGGAAGAAGAATGGTTGTATTTAAGTGTGATAATGTGAAGTGATTTTAAGGAACAAAAAAAAAAATTTCATAAATTTTCAGATTGTTACCTTACTTGTGAGAGCTGCCATTTAAAATGTGTTCCATATATAAATATGAAAATTTTATGTATGATAACGTTCTGAGTTTGCTTCCCAATGCTTTTGGTTTCATGTTAATACGAGTTATATTTTGAGAGAAATAAATATTTTTGTTGACAGTGGTCAGATTGTTACTGCACAGTTCTGTTTCGACCCATGTTTTTGCAAAAGAAACCATTTAAAACGTATTTATTGTTTATGTATGTTTCCAACTCCACTGTTTAGAATATTCATTCACGTTTTCAAAATGATAAGCCACGTAAAATCTTAATGAGTCGTTATTTAATAGTGATTTTTGCAAGTTGTACAAATTTTTGTACAAATTGTTGTAAAGTTTTGTTCAGACCAACTGAGATGTAAAATCTGTTATAAATAATTTCCTTAAGCCTTGCAATTGATACATTTTCCCTATGATTAGTTAATTCCTCATATTTTCTAAAAACTATAATAGCTCAGAACATAGAATAGCGGTTATTTAATTATAATTTTTGAAAGTTGTAGCATGATGTTTGATTGTCGAAATTGTAAGTTATGCAAGTTTTCTATATAAAAGTTTAATTAAATATGAATTATGTGATGTAACTATGTAATATTCTAACATGGCATTAGTAGCATGAACATTCGGCATATGATATGGATATGAACTTTATTATAGGATAGTATATATAACCTTACTTATTTTGGTGAGTTTTATATAAAGTTAATTTTATTTATACCGACGCTATTGTTATGCCACAAGGTGAATTACGTATTGTTATGTTTAAATCTGATCACTATATATATTGAATTAGTAATTTGGTTGACGATTATGGTAAACGTTTTGCAGCATGACAAATCTGTAGCTATGCGTTGATGAAATTTTTGCCTGAATATGAAATTGTTCCACATGATATAAATCTCTTATTTTGCAAGTTATACTTATTACTGGTTTTATGATAAATGATGTAATGTAAGTAGATGAGAAATGTACCTATGTGATTTTAACCTATTTATACCTTGAGATGCTAAGATGTCTTGTTAGTCTAAGATTGGTGTATATCTCGTGAAATAAGTCAATGCTCCATGTTTAATTACATTGGTTAAATTTTGCCTTATGTCTTTTCTAGAATATGATTTTGCTTCTATACTATGATTATGAGCAATAAATGTTTTAATTTGTCAATAATGAACTATGAGTTAGCTGATTGTCTACATTGGTGTAAATATGTTAGGTTTGTGTTAAAATTTCAAGTATATAGGTGCTAGTTACCTTGATTTTGTTTTGCTGCGTAGCATGAAATTGACAAATATATTTGGTTTCTTCAAAAGTTGGATGCTAGTCGCCCAGTATAGAGTAATTAACTTATCAGATGATTTGCGACTATTGTTTCGCTGATCTTCTTCAGCATTGAATGTGGAATTTTATAATGGGGTTACGGACGTAACCATGTTTTAAGGAGGATAAGATTGCAAATCTTGATCGTTTACGATCTGTCTAAGTGGTATGTTGTGATTTGTTGACTGAGATTTGAATCCGCATGGAGTCCGCTGTTTTAATTTGTTATGTTTCGGTCAATGTTGCGATTCTTTAAGTGTCATGTACCTCTATCGTATGTTAAACTTTGGGGACAAAGTTTCTTAAGGGGGATAGAATGTAACACTTCGCGTTTTAGAGCTTACGTATATATACTACTTGTGTTTGTCTTATGCTTGTGGGGCATTTTGTTATTGTTACGGGGTGGCGAACTTCGGGACGAAGTTCATTTTAAGGAGGGAAGACTGTAATAACCCGTATGTTAGCCTCGATCAACGGTAGTCAAACCCTGTTTTATATACGTATTTCATAACCATTTGATATTGTTTTATAAATCGTATTTCTACGATTAATTCGTATTTCATAATAGTTTTATATTTGATGATCATTTCATAAAATGACATTTTATTTGTATTTCATTAAATTTGATAATATATTTATAATTAAATATATTTCATATTTTAATTATATTTATTTCTCAGTTATACTTGTTCTATTATTTAAGTCGTAATTATATTTAAATTCTAATTTAATACATATTCTTATGTAAGTACTAATATTTTTATATTCTTATAACTAACTAATATTTACTACTACTAAATTACATAATTTAATTAGTATAATTATTTATATGTACTTATTAATTTTAAGTTACGGGTTAAGAACGGAATATAGATGTCAGAATGTCTCGAGAGGCGTGATGGGCCGAGTAAGGAGAACGTTGGGCTCGGGTTTGGGGTTGAGAGAAACTAAGCTATGACAAAGGGATGCAAACAACCCTAACCCTAAACTCTACTATCCATCGACATACATTCCCATACCTCATAAAATTCTAAAAACGCACAAGACATTCTGACGTACAGCCATAGTCTCAATCTTATATGGAGTAATTAGTACTCATACATCATTATACATCTTGTCCACTTCCTCTTCCAAATTTGGATGTTTCATGTTTCCGTTATGTGTTCCCAATCAAATGCTTCATCTCCCTCAGTGTATGCTTCCTCGTTTATTGTAACCGTATTTGTCAAGGTACCATTTATATATTCTTTATCGTTAAAATTTGTTCATCGTTTGTTTTGTTTATCGTTATTCACTTAGACTCGTTTATCACTTGACCCGCTTGAGTAATGACCTAATCCTTAGACTAGACGAGTTATACACTGACCCATACCTTGGCCATGACCAACCACCGTGGTGGTGGTGGTTGAGTTGAAACAGAACAGGAGTGACACGGGAAGGGGTTGGCTTTATGTCGGATTTTGGAACCTTTAAGGAGGACGTGTTCATTTGGTTGATGAGGTGTTGTTTGTCGGGGTCTTACGGTTATGGGTAAGCGTAATAGGTGGTGGGTGTTGGTGTTTCGCGGTTGCCGGAGAAGGAACTCAGACCGCGGTTTCGGCATTTCGTACCGGTAGATTAGGGCAGAGTTTTGTGGTGGTCGTAGGGACTGTCAGTGGTGACCAGAATGTGGGATGCGTAGTTGGCGGTGCGGGGGAGAGGATGGAACCATTGGTGCTGGCCATAGGTGGCCTGGCCGGTGGTGGCGTAGTCAGGAAGTCGGGTGCGTGGGCTGTAAAATGGGGCGTGTTTGTATTGCTGCGTTATATTTGCATGATTATGATTATGATTATTATTATTATATTATTATTATTATTATTATTATATTATTATTATTATTAGTGTTAATGTTGTTGTCTTATGCGTATGATATTATTACTATTATTATTATTATTATTATTATATTAGTAGTAGTAGTAGTAGAACTACTATTGTTTACTCTTACTATTATTGTTAGGATAGTATTAGTACTATAATTTTATAAATTGTTAGTATTATTATTATTATAAGTTTATTATTAGTAACTATAATAATTATGTGATGGTTATTGTTATTATTTAATTAGTTCTTTTTTTTTCGATATTGATATTAGTTTAATTAGTTGAACTAGTTTCGTTAAGTTGCTTATATGGTTTTGTGACGGTAAATTAAATAATTAGCGAATTCAGTTAATCAATTGGTTATGCTTAATATAATCTCGTATGCTTAATATATGATTTGATTAATTAGATTGCTTAGTTAATATGTTATACCTTGTTTACGTAGTTATTTTAGATAGTAATGATTCACATTATATTGTTAGGTGACGGTTTTGAAGTGGCATAACTCTGTTTACTTGCTGGCTTGCTATTGGATTATATTGCTATCCAGGTAGGATACACTGATCTTATACTTTATGATGTATTATGATTGAATGTGGTATTGTGTGTTATGGATGTTGAGTATGATTGATATGAGAATGACATTGGTTAGATTGATTGTGGATTATTGGTAATGGCATGAGCATTTCATTGTTTGATAACATGATTGAATAATTATATCGTTGCATTCATGAGCATGGCATAAGCATTGGTTACGGATTCGAGATTATGATGATATATTATTGGGCCCAGGCTAGCTCTGCAGGGCTAGACCTGGTGACCTCAGCTGTTATGCTGGTGTTCGGCGACGGCCGATGATAGTCTGCCGGGAGGTTCGGTATGGCTGGGTGTTACGGGTTTGAGATTGAGATTGTGATTGAGAATGAGATTGAGATTGAGCTCGAGCATATCATTGCATTTGCATATCATAATTGTTGCATTATAATTATTGTGTTACCCTACTCAACCGCGAGGTTGACAGTGTATTCGTGTACACCTACGATGATCCGGAATGGGGGAGTAGATTCTACAGGTCAGAGACAGATGAGCTAGGAGTTGGGGCAGGAATGTGAGATGTATACTTTGGACCGACTTAGAATTATATCACATCTAGAGAAGTCATCAGTTGTATTTTCTTTTCCGTTATGTAGTAACTGTAATAACCCAGTTTTAAATTTTATCACTTTTAAATAAACTACTTTGGTTGTTTTACTTTGTTATTCACTGCCTCAGATATTCCGGGATGGTAACAACTCTATTTATTTGAGAATGTCTTGCTAAAGGCTCTTAAATAAATGGGGGTGTTACAAAGGAGGTGGTTTCCGAAGTGTAATAGAATAGTTAATTAGATTACCTAGGTGTCCATATAAGGATTTTATTTGTTGCTTATCTTCATGCCAAATCGTCATTACATGTTTTTTTTATTTATTTTTCCGTTGTTATATTCAATTGTCTACCATTCACCAATTTTGTTCACTTAAAAGTGATAGACAATTAAATTGATAAGATCTCTCACTTTTAAAATTGAGATAAAGCCTTACCAAGTATTAGCACCTATGAATCCCTTCTTCATTAGAGGTAGGCTCGGCTCACCGGGGTACTCTCTTTTTACGTTGGGTAAGTAGGGTAATAAAAGCTATTACACGTGAAAATTGGTTGGACTCAACGGGATTAATGTGGGATGAATCGGCCTCACCGTGCCCATGATTAGTTCCGGGGCTAACAGATAGTTTTTTGAGAAAATCTGTCAACCAAGAGTTCTAGTGGTAGAATCAGTCAAATTGTTGAGTCACCAAATTTATATAAATAAGGGATGAATCGGCTCACCGTGCCCGTGTTCATATAAATATGGGTCTTGGAATCGTTTATATAATTCAGTGGGAGATCATTATATAAATGCCTATTTATTTAAACTTCTTAAAGTTATTTTTCAAGTATTTATTTACGATGAATGTTAAATTTCCCACTTATTTCGTTTATTAGATTATCGCGCAATTACTATATATTCAACTCGCTCCTCCATTTATAGAATCGATAATCCGTTATACATGAAAAATAGTTTTCTAAGAGTATACGGTAACTTGTTTAATCGATTATTCATCTTTTCTCCGATTTACCACCATAGCTAATTAGAAAAATGCATTTACATTTGATCCTCATATTGTCTGTTGTAAAGATCTCTTATGAAGAGGATAAACTGAATTTTGCTTAAATCAAAAGTGTTTCGATTTTACAATATCATTTTATTTACAACAATATTACTACAATCTTATTGCTCGTGAGATAAATGGTTATACATACTTAAATTGTTTAAGTACTTATTAAATTCGTTGGGAACTGATTGGTAATATGATTTGCAATCGAAATCATGATTAACCAATGACCACATTCACTTTATTAAGTTTCTTAGAAGTGAGTGGGAGCTCTAAGAGGGATGTATATATCTTAATATTTAAGATTAGGACGAGGTTCAAAAGAGAATTTGGTTTAAGTATTTGGTTTAAGGCAAAGGTTAATAAGGATAAGCTATTGTGAATAGCAACACCAAACCATAGTGCAAGGCCAATCCTAACCAAATTTGTTGATATTTTAATTGAAATATTACATTAATAGAAAAATACCCCTAATTTTTGAATAAGAAAGTTAGGTGTGTGACACCTAAAAGGTTCGTTCTTTTCTAAATATCTATATGATTGACATTAGTTATACTTCTACCACTTCATCAATATTTGATATCGATAGTGGTTATAATAATTGTTATTGGTTCATGAGATGATAGTCGTGTGACGATTAGCTTTTAACTAATGTTAACTATCTCGTAGGAAATGGAACTAGAGTAGTTGTCATTCCATTATGAGGCTTATAAGTGTTATAAATATGTACTTAATCTAGTTTTTTGGTTTAGAATTGTGCTTTAATAAAAGTTTTATGTAAGACACATAGGGTTTTACTTATATGATATAAACAAATGTTGTACCCATATTTGCCATGATTTGATCTATGGTTATGCCAATCAAAATATTGGTTATTTTTCACCTAAACTAGATAAATTTATATATATCATATAGCATATAAAAGGTTCATAATTTTTTTTGGTGACCCCGATCTAATCTTAGTTCTGAATTGAAATTGCATAATCTTATATTCCAAGCAAGATAACTCGTACCTTTTTTGGTGAAAAGGAAATTTAGCATAAGAGTTGTTATTCATCCTAATCACATGTGGATGTGTATGATCGAATAACAAATTCAATCAGAGTAGATTACATTTACTTCTTTTCTTTTACCATCAGGTTAGAAAGATAGTGGCGTATCTACTAAACGAGATATAAAGAGAAACTCTTCATGAGATCAAAGAGTTTTTATTGTATATATGATTACCAGTAAGACTATACGATCAAAGTTTCACGATCCGATCGTGGAAAGTATAACTAAGTGATGATTTTTGTTTGTTACCAAAAGTAATGTGATACAGTATCACAAGTTAAAATCTTTCCGTAACAAACATTATTCGATAAGGTGTGGTTGGAAAGAGATAATATAAAACTTATACGATATGGTTTTTTTTATCTTAGTCAAGTTTTATTGAGCCACTTGATTTTATAATTGGGGTCTTTCTATTTTGTCTACTAATTTCTTTTTCCCACTAAGTCAAAGTACCTTTTTAAACAACCATATTCACTCCGTATTAGATATGGAAAGGCATAGTACCTAATTTGTAAGTTGTCCGAATAAAAACATGTGGTCAATTATCCTACAAGTTCATGAGAATAAAGTGTTTGTGGCTTATGATGCTGTCTTTATAGAAAACAGGACTATTTCTAAATGACAGAGTGGGAGAAAATATTGAAGAGCCACAAATGACACAAGAAAATTGTTTTCATATTGTCAAATAGAGTGTATATTTGTTCGGAATATACGAGGTCGGGATAAAATCCATCACTCATTAGAGATGAGTATATAAGTGTTACTTTTTGAAAGTGATGAGAGGTGATAAATCGTTATTTAAAAAATTATGATACCTCTTACTTACAAAGAGGTTGTTTAAAAGGTTGTTTCTACTTTCTAGTTTCAACTCTATGCAATGGCTATAGAAGTCATCTTAATCCGAATTAGAATTCAAGTATAATTATCAGGTAAATAACCTGGTATATTTACATGAAGAAGTTTGACCTCTTCAATGTAATTGACTTGAATAAAAAGATGTTTTCTAGGCTTAATTGGTGAAAAAGGGTTTTGCACCAGTTTCAATGCTTCTATAAACTCGGATTATACTGGCAATTGTTGCATTTCATAATCGTCAATTTATAATAGTAGGATATCAAAACCATCTTCCGGAATTTGATTCGTTCTAGAAGAAGAAGTGTGTTTGAGACATTTAGAGGGTTTTTTTTAGATCCTTACAATCTTAAGATTGTAGCAAACTTTTGAAGAAATCTTAAGAGAGCATCATGGAGTTAGAATGATTAATAGATCGTATTATAAAACATTTCTCAAGATGTTGAGAAATTATGTTTACTCATGAAGTTTAGTGGGAGTATGGTGGTCTTATGAGTCTTTATATAGTCTGTATATAAATCATTTGGAATGATGAAAAACTTAGTAGAATATTAATACATCTTAATATATCCAGATTTATTAGATAAATCAAGAAGAGATATATGCGCTTTATTAGGAGTCTTATGTAGGTGAGATTCTTGACTAGTTCAAACAAGTTGAACTCATTAGAATTGATTCTAATTGCTTCCGCTGTCAGATTAATTTTATACGCTATGATGTATTGTTATCTTAACAATTCATATACTTTGAGTATTTTGAGTTTTTATTAATCAAAGTTAAGTGAAGGTCATTTAATAGCCAAATTAGTTATTATTTAGTACTTGAGAAGAACTAAGTAAATAACACTAAGTGTTTTGATATTTTTATATTTATAATTCATGTAAGGAGTTACATGAATGTTTGTTGTTGTTTATGTAAAAGATACATTAAACACCATCCTTTAAAACATATAGGGAATGTTTGAAATCCCGTATTGGCTATGAGGAGTTGATCTGCTGGAAGAGTTTCAGGCAGTCATACATTGCGGATTTTACAACGGAAATTAAGTACTTCATAACATTCGATGTTGCGATACGAAGTAGCTTGGATTTGACAATAATGCAAGGACTAGTAGTAGCTCATGCAGTCGCATATCCTATCATGATATACTGTGAAAACAGTGGGAGCTATCTTCGAGGTAAGGGTGTCATAGTCTAGAGTTAAGTCTAGACATGTACTTAATTCTTGGTTTGATAAAATGAGGTGTCAATGATTTTAAACCAAGGTTTTGTTGAAGGCTAAACATGATAGTCATGTCGTTTCAATGTGATCGAAATAGGGCAATTGAATTGCTGCAGATTATATGATGTATAATAATCTGATAGTGTATCAATTTTTACATATATGATAATATCATTTATCGTTTGAGTTTTTCCAACTCATATATATTCAGGACCAACTGGATATTAGTTATACTTTGTTTTTATCCAAATAGGTTGTAGTGACAATGTCGAACCCTATTAAGTGAACTGGATTAACATTGTATAGTGTCCCTAGTTACTTAATGAGGTGACGTCTCGGAGTGACTAGATTGTAAGGCGATAGATGACGAGTTCGACTGTCATATGACCATAGAGATGGTTGGTCGATTACATAGGCAGAATGTAGAGACATTTTGTCGGACATTGACCATTTATAGAGTCCTTTATGTTGCCTGGTCGTGGCGAGGATTTCACTTATTCCTTCGAGTCAATTCTTTAGACTTGCGACTATTTGTCTAAGTTGGTATGGTTTTCCGGTGGCTTTGGTTTATGTCCAAGTTCGCGCCGTAAAAGGAGGCTGATGGACATTTACTGGGTCATTGTGATCTGTATCGAACGAAGAAAATAGGTCAATAGGATTGTCCATCCATGTCATTATATATATCTCAAGGCCACTCGAGGAGAGGTGACTGGAAATGCGTGGCCACGCTCGGATGTGATCTATAGTAGATTATCCGGTCAGACAGTCATTCTCCAGATCGAGGAAACCACTTTATGATATGATCACGTGCAAGAACGACCTGAAAGACCTCTTGCATTGAGTGGGAGATAATATTGGACAAGAGAATTGGTAGCGCACACTTGTGTCAGACAAGTGGGAGATTGTTGGAGTACTGTCCTCCACAATAATGCTTCTACATAATAAATCTCGTACAAGGAATATGAGGGATTTATATTTTATATGTTTGTCAGCTGGTCAACGTTAATCGGTAATGATTGGCTGACTAGAGTTTGACATTACTGTCGTATGACGGCGGTGACCAGCTGATCCCTTTAGGTCACACCTATAGGATGATGCCCAAATGAAAAAATTAATTATTTGTATAAGATACAAGTTAATTAATTCCTTGTTTAGGTTGACTTTTATTAGTCAAGTGAATTTAATGTTTGATGAAGAGTAAAGTACTCAGGCCATAGGATTTTATTATTCGGTTATATAATAATTGAATAATAAATGTAATACGATATTTAGTAATAATAGTTAATTTACTAAATATACACGTAGTTTGTATTATTTATGAGGTGGAGGTAATTAGCGAATTAATGTTACAAGAAGTTGTAAAATTAGCCAAACGGGTTTTATAAGACTCATTTTATGTTGAAAATGATAAAATGACACTTAAATGTTAAGTGTATTTTATTTAATACTTTGTATTATTCAAGTGTTAAATAATCAGATAAATATTTTTATTATATAAGATAATAAAATATACGACTTATAAGCATTTGAAGGACAAATGTCGAAAGACGAAATAAGACCCGGAATACTATATGTAAACCGAGAATATGGAGATAATATGACCATAATAGGTCTTTGTCTTCCACTCATGTTTATGAGTATTATAAGCTCATTTGTTTACATTTGATGGCCTATAAATAGGCTACTATTCCACTTGTTCTAAGTGGAAAAAAAACCTAGAGAAACAAAATCCTCAAAATACATACTTGTTGTTAAGCCATTTAAGAGGAAAAAGAGAAGACTTAAGATCTTCATCTTCAACTTCTAAAATTGATTAAAATTTGATCAATCTTCATCAAAATAAGTTCACAAAAATTAATATATTTCTTATATTATCAAAGTATTAATATTTGTAATATTAAAAAAACAAGGTTTACACTTGACTATATCTAGTTAATATACTTAGTGTTTTTGGGCTAGTCTTGGGTGCAACCAAAGGAGGTCACCTATTTTGGTGACTTGGGTTATGGAGGATCATCCTACACTATTTTAGCTCAAGAACTACAAAGGTAGGAGAAATTTGTAGTGCCAAAAATGCCATCTTACCAATGTAAGAAAATTTCTTCTTATTAATTTTTTCATGCATGTATTATTTAGACCACCTTATGAAATTAGCTTGTAATTTTAATATCATTAGAGAGTATAATGAGGTCTAAATTCCTAACAATCAAAACATTTGCAACACTCTCAGAGGCATCAGGACTGAAAATGAGCCCTTCAAAAACTAATGTTTATTTCAATGGGGTTCAAGAAGCAGTAAAGGAGGATATAATTCAAGTGGCTGGTTGTGTTGAGGGTACCTTACCTTTTAGATACCTTAGGGTACCTATAAAGCCTAGAAAACTGAATGAAAAGGACTGCAAACCCATAATTGATAAGGTTATGGAGAGGGTCAGAGCAATAGGGGCTAGGAAACCGTCTTATGCTGGGAGACTAGTCAACATCAAAGCTGTTCTGAAGACCCTTCATAACTACTGGGCTCAGATTTTTATATTGCCTTCTTCAGTTACTCATAAACTTGAAGCTATGTGCAGGAACTTTTTATGGGATGGAGGGGTTGACTACAAAAGGGTGCCTCCCGTGGCATGGGAAAAGGCTTGTAAACCAATTAAAGAAGGGGGCTTAGGCATTAAAAATGACTCTTACTGGAATAAGGCAGCAGTAGGAAAGTTAGCATGGTGGATCCATGCTAAGGCTGATAAGCTTTGGGTGCAATGGGTTAATCATATTTACATTAAGGGACAGGCCTGGCAGTCTTACTCACCACCCATGGATGTTGCTTGGACTTGGAAAAAAATATGCAAGATTAAGGACATGCTTATTGCTATGTATGCAGAATGGCTTGATGATCATACTCAGTATTCTATCAGCAAAGTTTATGAGCAGATGAGACCTGTAGCCTCAGAGTTAAAATGGCCAGTTTTGATCTGGAATGATTGGACAACAAAGAAGCATATCATGATTAATTGGATGTACCATCACAAAGCTTTAAAGACAAAAGACAAATTGGCTCAGTATGGAATAGCATAGGATGACTTATGCTGCATTTGTGGTTCTGACACAGAACTAAGTTCCCATCTATATTTTGGCAGCAATAATAGCACACTGATTCTGCAACATATAAGAACATGGACATGGCTGGCTATACCAGGTACTCAGGTACCAAACTGGTGTATGAGAAGAAGAGGATCAAAGATGAAAAGGGGAGTACTTAATGCTATCATCAATGCTGTTGTGTATCACATTTGGATGCAAAGGAACAAAGCTAGAATGGACAACAGGCTGTTGAGGCCAGAAATAGTGTTTAAGCTTATAAAGGATGAGATACGTTTGAAAATTGAGCATAGATGTAAAGGCCAAATCCCAACCAGGGATAAGGCTTGGATTGATAAATTGATGATGTAAGGGACTATGTAAGGAAGGACTTTCCTTCGTATATTTTGAGCTTTAATATATTTTTTACATTTCACCAAAAAAAATGACTATAAAAGCCAGCACATAATGTACAATTCCATTCTGCATATTCATATATCACTAATCGTTCAATGTGTGAACTGCATAGCCTGTGAAACAATACAAGCAAAAAAGTGTGGCAGAATCCCTAAGCATTAGGAAGTTTAGAGGTAGAGCTTTGACGGATTGGTGTGAGAATCTTTTTATGCGTGAATTGGAGAAAATTGATTAAAAAATTGGATTATGGGTGAGGTAGATATATTAAAAAATTGAGTAGGAAAAAAGTGGGTCTCATAATGGAGAGAATTATGGAGAAAAATGGTATCCATTTTAATTGGAGAAAAATAGATGGAAAGAAAGAGATGGAGAGAAAAGATGGAGAAAAAACCATCCATGGTTATTGATGCTCTTAGGTAGAGCTTTGGTGGATTGGGTTTACAGGTGTAGATCAAATTTTTGAATCAAATTTTTAAAAAGTTTTACAAAAGACATGAAAATGTTAAAAAAATCATTACAAGATAGTAAGAACACTAACCAGAATAATATATAACCGATCAAAAACCATTGATCAAAACATCATACTTATTATCCTTTGATTAATTACGTCACTACCAATTGTTTTTCTAATAATTACATAATTTTCTTGGCCAAGGTAGATGAAATACGTGAACCACGTAATTACAAAGAAGCCTCAAAACGTAAATAACGGCAGAAGACTATGGCGAAGGAGTTCCTTCCTCTCGAAGCGAATGACACATGGTCAATTGTTGATCTTCCAAAGGAAAAAAAAGGCCCATTGGTTGTCCATGGGTTTATAAGGTCAATTATAAAGCGGATGGAGCTCTAAAAAGGTACAAGGCTCGCCTTGTTGCCCAAGGATACACACAAATTGAGGGTGTTTATGTGACACCCCATTTATTTAGAGGCCTGATCTAGGACTCTCCAAATAATCAAGGGTGTTACCATCTCAGAATACCGAGGCAGTAGATAATCACAGGGAAGAAACGCAGTACTTTATTAAATAATTTAAATGATAAAACAAGGAGTCTCCAAAAACTATTACAACTGTCTCATGGTGAAAACAAAAGTGTAAACTAAGTAACGTGATCTATCACTAGACTTGTCATGTTTATAGCCTCTCCTCCCTTCCAGCTTCCACGAGTCTAAGACCTGTCATTCTGCTCCCCAATAAATTGGATCAACACAGACACAATCAAACAAACAGGGTCAACACGAGGTTGAGTAGGTAATATAATCAAGACATGAATTAACACAATATACATTTCCTCCATCTCCTCAACATTCATTTCTCCACTTCACCTCCAACACACCACACCTCTCATGGCCATATCACAAGTCCCTTATCACAAGACCCATATCACAAGACCCATTTCACAAGCCCCGTTCTCCACAATAATCAATAATCATTCAATCACAATATATCACAACTAAATATATCAACCAGATAATGAGTATCCTCATGTCAGATCACAATTATAAACATAGATATTCCTCTACCTCGAAACTGCGGAAGATAACGGCAAGTTAGCAACTGCTACTAAAAGTGTTCCACGTGGAAACCTCCACCTATACTAAATAATAATAATAATAATAATAATAATAATAATAATAATAATAATAATAATAATAATAATAATAATAATAATAATAATAATAATAATAATAATAATAATAATAATAATAATAATAATAATAATAATAATAATAATAATAATAATAATAATAATAATAATAATAATAATAATAATAATAATAATAATAATAATAATAATAATAATAATAATAATAATAATAATAATAATAATAATAATAATAATAATAATAATAATAATAATAATAATAATAATAATAATAATAATAATAATAATAATAATAATAATAATAATAATAATAATAATAATAATAATAATAATAATAATAATAATAATAATAATAATAATAATAATAATAATAATAATAATAATAATAATAATAATAATAATAATAATAATAATAATAATAATAATAATAATAATAATAATAATAATAATAATAATAATAATAATAATAATAATAATAATAATAATAATAATAATAATAATAATAATAATAATAATAATAATAATAATAATAATAATAATAATAATAATAATAATAATAATAATAATAATAATAATAATAATAATAATAATAATAATAATAATAATAATAATAATAATAATAATAATAATAATAATAATAATAATAATAATAATAATAATAATAATAATAATAATAATAATAATAATAATAATAATAATAATAATAATAATAATAATAATAATAATAATAAATAATAATAATAATAATAATAATAATAATAATAATAATAATAATAATAATAATAATAATAATAATAATAATAATAATAATAATAATAATAATAATAATAATAATAATAATAATAATAATAATAATAATAATAATAATAATAATAATAATAATAATAATAATAATAATAATAATAATAATAATAATAATAATAATAATAATAATAATAATAATAATAATAATAATAATAATAATAATAATAATAATAATAATAATAATAATAATAATAATAATAATAATAATAATATAATAATAATAATAATAATAATAATAATAATAATAATAATAATAATAATAAATAATAATAATAATAATAATAATAATAATAATAATAATAATAATAATAAATAATAATAATAATAATAATAATAATAATAATAATAATAAATATATAATAATAATAATAATAATAATAATAATAATAATAATAATAATAATAATAATAATAATAATAATAAGAATAATAATAATAATAATAATAATAATAATAATAATAATAATAATAATAATAATAATAATAATAATAATAATAATAATAATAATAATAATAATAATAATAATAATAATAATAATAATAATAATAATAATAATAATAATAATAATAATAATAATAATAATAATAATAATATAATAATAATAATAATAATAATAATAATAATAATAATAATAATATAATAATAATAATAATAATAATAATAAATAATAATAATAATAATAATAATAATAATAATAATAATAATAATAATAATAATAATAATAATAATAATAATAATAATATAATAATAATAAGTAATAATAATAATAATAATAATAATAATAATAATAATTCTTTAGCCTCTGGTTTGCATATTAGTCCCTCTAAGTCCAATGCCTATTTTGGAGGGGTTCCAGAGGAAATCAAGCAACATTTTTTTAGCCACTTCTGGGTTTGTAGAGGGCACTCTGCCCTTTACTTACTTAGGTATTCCTATTCAAACATCGAGGCTGCAAAAACGTGATTGTGAATGCTTAGTGGAAAAGGTGTGTGCTCGGATCCATAGTTATGGTGCACGGAAGTTTTCCTATGCAGGTCGGCTTGTCTTGATCAAGTCGGTGTTAACTACTCTTCATTCTTATTGGGCTACTATATTCATTCTCCTAAAGGTGTTCTAGCTAAAATTGAGAATACTTGCAGGAACTATCTATGGGATATCAGCACTGAGTACAGCCGAGCCCCTCTTATATCTTGGAATACGATTTGTGCCCGACGAATGAGGGAGGATTGGGTATTAAAAATCTGGAGTTGGCTAACATTTCAATGGTGGGGAAGGCTGGTTCATTGGATCATGAAGAACAAGGAATCATTTATGGGTTGCGTGGGTCAGACACAATTATATCCGAGACCAAAGCTGGCTGCATTATCGTCCTTCTGCCTATTCTAGTTTGGGCTTGGAGACGGATCTGTAAGGTGAAAGATATGCTGGCTGCTGGCTACACTAATGGCGAATGGACTGGTAGTGGTACTGAGTACACGACAGCGGGTTGTTATGAATGGCTTCGTGAGCACAGACCTGTTCTGTCATGGACTAATGTGGTCTGGAATGGCCTGGGGGTACCCAAGCACCAGTTTCATGGCTGGTTGGTCATGAATAATGCCTTAAGAACTAATATTAAGTTAATTGGGATGGGGATTGGCATTAGTTCTGACTGCTATCTTTGTGGGCAGTGTGTGGAAGATGCAGAGCATCTTTTTTTTCATTGTGTTTACAGTGGTACCGTGCTGAGATTGGTGAACCAGATGGCCAGCATTAATCTTCCTGTTCAGCAATGCGTTCAGTGGTGCGAGAACTTTGATGGCAGCGAATTGCAAAAGGGGGCTTATGCGGCCATTATCTTAAGTGCCTTATACCATATTTGGCATCAACGGAATCAGAGCAAACATGAGCACCTCGTTCATGTTCCTCGGAAAGTTGCTGCTATGATTTTGGATGACGTTCGGGCTCGTATTCGTCGCAAGGATGAAGCTAGTTACCATAGTCTTGATTTAGATTGGCTTAGGCAACGAAATCTCTTGTAATTTTGTACTAGCCTTTGCTTGATTGTTTTTGATATATCATTCTTACCCTTTACCAAAAAAAAAAAAAAAAAAAAAAAAAAATAATAATAATAATAATAATAATAATAATAATAATAATAATAATAATAATAATAATAATAATAATAATAATAATAATAATAATATAAGAGAGGGAGAGCGGTTACTGGGGGAGGCGATTTTTGAGCGATTTCCTGGGGTGATTGGGTTTCCTCTTCCGCCATTGAAGATGGCTAGGAAATCTCGGTTGGTTTTGCAAAGGGCTTCTAACCTTCGGGCTTGGCGAGAGAGCAAACTCAATGGAGGGGATACTTCGCACTCGGCGGAGGTTGTTGATGGCGGTCAGAGTTTGTCAAGGGAGGATAGGGAGAGTTCGGAGGGCTTGGTCGGTGGCAAGGGGAAGGGTAAGGGGAAGGAGTTTGCTGACTATATGGAGGCTTTGGCCTTTGATATCGATTCGGAAGAGGAAGCTTTGGCTGATGATGAAGATGGTTTGTCGGAGGGGCAGGCTTCGTTGGGTAGGAACAGGGGTCTCTCTCCTCTGCATTCCAAGGAGGCTCCGTCGGAAAAGGCTGCTGATGAGGAGTGTTTGCAAATTCAGTCTGAAGACGTTGAGGATGAGATAGCATATTGGAGTCAGGCTGTGATGTGCTTTATCCTAGGCGCCAATCCCCCTTGGGAAGTTGTTGAGGGGTTCATTCGGAGGATTTGGTCGAAGTTCAATATTGACAAGATTTCATTTCTGAATAACGGTGTTTTTCTAGTTCGTTTTCAGTCTCTGGAGATGAAAGACAAGGTTCTGAGATCAGGGCATTTCTCGTTAATCGTCAAAGAATGGAATGCGGAGTTAGATATGAAAAAGGAAGCGATCCAGTCCGTTCCAGTATGGATTAAGATTCTCAATTTGCCTTTGAAATTTTGGGGTAAGGGGCTGCCAAAAATCGCGGGTATTGTTGGACCGTATGTTAAAAGTGATGAAGCAACTGAAAGTAAAATTCGGTTGAACTATGCTCGGGTGCTTGTAGAGGTATTGGTGAATCAAAAATTGGTTGATAAATTGGTTTTTAAGGATGAAAATGGATTGCTAATTCATGTTTTGGTTGAATATGAGTGGAAGCCTATCACTTGCTCAAAATGTAAAGGAATGGGGCATGGGGAGGCAGAATGTCGAAAAGGGTTGAAGGCTGCCAAAGTACCACATCCAGTGACCGTGACAAGGACTCCTAATGACCCATCAAAGAAGGAATGGCAGGTAGTGACTAGGAGACGTCCTAAGAATGGCCAGCAGCGACCTATTTCAGATATCAAAGAGGGGCGTACTCCTTCTGTTCCTATGGTACAGACTCATGATACAGTTACAGCGGGTTTTAGTTCTCAATCCTTTGGAGCACACTCCTATAAAGAAGCCTTGGAATCTCCTCACGTTGGTCCGTTTCGTATTGAAAATGGCGGAAATGGTAATGTTCTTCCCTCCTCTGATCATGTCCATGGATAATTTAGCCTTCTGGAATGTTCGGGGCATGAATAGGGTTAGGAAACAGTTAGAAATTAATTTTTTTATGCAGAATAAAAAAGTAGGGCTGTGTGGCCTGCTTGAAACAAAAATTAAGGCTAAAGCTATGAATAAGGCGTTTGGAAGCTTTCGACCATGGTGTATTTCGACTAATAATGGATATCATCCTGGGGGTCGTATATGGATTCTTTGGAACCCGGATGTGTTTCGGGTGAATTTTGTAGAATATAATGCGCAGTATATACATATGAAAGTTGATTCTTTGATCAGTAGGCAGTCCTTTTACCTTACTATGATTTACGCCTTTAATGGTGCTGCTGCTCGGAAGCCTCTTTGGAATCATCTTCGGAGAATTTCTCACATGATAAATGGGCCTTGGGCTATTGCAGGAGATATGAATTGTGTGCTTGCGTGTAATGAAAGAGCGGAGGTAATGCTCATGCGTCTGATATTGCTCAATTAAGGGATTGTGTGAATGACTGTAGGGCTAGTTGACATTGTTAGCAAGGTTTCTTTCTATACTTGGAATAACAAAAAACATCCTGAAGACAGAATTTACAGTCGGCTTGATAGATTTATGGTGAATCAAAGTTGGACCAGGTTACGGCCTGACCTCTACGCTTATTTCATGCCGGAGGGTTTGTATGATCATTGCCCTTGTATAGTTAGCAGTAATCAGGTGATTCAACATAAGAGGAGCTCTCAAATACTTTAACATGTGGGGTAAGTCGCCTGCTTTTATACCAACTGTGGAGCAAATTTGGGATAGTGGGAGGCTGGAACGAATATGTACAGGTTGGTTGTCAACCTCAAAGCCTTAAAGCCAGCCTTGAAGGAGCTAAACAAATCTCGTTTTTTCTGATATAGAGACTGCCGCTAATATCAAGCAAGATAGCCTTTTCGTGGTTCAAGCGCGTTTGGGAATTAATCCGAATGACATGGAGGACAGAGCTTTGGAGCGTAAGTTAGCAGCTGAGTTTTATGAGCTGAATATGCAAAAACGAGCTTTCTAATGCCAAAAGTCGAAACATGAGTGGCTAGTCGATGGGGACTCGAATTCTGCGTTGTTTCATGGTATGTTAAAAAAGAGGCAGGGAGTTAATAATGTTTTATGTATTGAAGATATGCATGGCTCTATGTGTGATTCTCAAGTTCTGTTCAAAATGCCTTCCTAGAATATTTTCAACTTTTGCTTGGGAGTCAACAGAGTACCTCGGATGTTCGTTCTTCAATTATTGATCAAGGCAAGTTTGTAATGGAGATATGCAGCAACTCCTTTTAATTCCTGTCTCTGATTTGGAGATTAAGGAGGCTTTATTTAGTATCCCTGACAACAAATCTCCGGGCCGGATGGTTACTTCGAGTAAATTCTATAAGGATGCCCTGGCCTATTATTCATAAGGAGGTGATCTCTTGCTGTTCGTGAATTTTTTGTGCACAAAAAGCTTCTCAAACAAGTTAACGCTACCAATCTCGCCCTCATTCCCAAATCGGCTAGACCTACTTCTGTGATGCAATTCAGGCCCATAGCTTGTTGTAACGTGATTTACAAGACCATCTCTAAAATTTTGTGTTCAAAGACTCTCTTCTGTTTTGTCTTCTCTGGTTGATATGAATCAAGGGGCGTTTATTCAGGCTCGACACATTCAAGAAAACATCCTTATTTGTCAAGACCTTATTCGTCTGTATGGTCGGCCTAATACCTCCCCGAAGTGTTTACTTAAAATTGACTTGCAGAAAGCTTATGATTCGGTGGAATGAAGTTCATTGAGCAGTTGCTGATCAAATTACGTTTTCCTCTTGAATTCATTCAAATGATTATGGAATGTGTCAGCACTACTAGTTACTCCTTGACCATAAATGGTGAGATGTTCGGGTTTTTTAGAGGGAAGAGAGGGTTGCGTCAAGGAGATCCTATGGTCTCCTCTGCTGTTTACGTTGTGCATGGATTATCTCACTCGAACGCTCAAATATGCTGCTTCTGCGTATGCGTTTTAATTATCATCCTCTTTGTAAACAGATGAAGTTGGCTAATTTAATGTTTGCAGATGATGTTCTTCTTTTTTCTAAAGGGGATGCCCATTCTATGAATTTGTTGCTCCGGTCATTTGCTACTTTTTCCTTGGCGTCTGGACTTAGAGTTAGCCCCGGCTAAGTCCAATGTTTATTTTGGAGGGGTTCCTGAAGACCTGAAAAAATCAATTTATTGCTACGTCTGGGTTTGTTGAAGGCCTCTCTGCCTTTTCAATATTTGGGTATGCCTA
>CM055311.2:31275702-31278202 GCA_029255685.2 Silene conica | reverse complement strand
TATGGATGAACATGGGATGATTATTCACGTGTTAATTGAGTATGAATGGAAGCCGATTATTTGCACTCAGTGTAAGGGTATGGGACATGAGAAGAATGATTGTAGGAAGGGTGTCAAACAATCTCAGGAACTCAAACAAGTCTCCAAGCCTAAGCCTCCCACGGCCTTGGAGAAGGACTGGCAGGTCGTTTCTAGGAGGAAGGCCAGGGATGGTTTTAAGCGGCATTATGGTCAGAATAGTGTGAAGCAGCCTCGGCAAGTCCCTGTGGCACGGTCAGATGTTTTCAATTCAGAGGGATTTAGTTCCCTAGCATTTGGTGCAGTCTCCTACAAGGAGGCATTAAAGTCCCCTCAAAAAGTTGTGACTAGTAATTGTGATGTGGTCAATGGTAATGCTCAACCCTCCCCTACTCTTCCCCATGAATAATTTAGCCTTCTGGAATGTTCGCGGAATGAATAGGGTTAGGAAATAGTTAGAGATTAATTATTATTTGCAAAATAAGAAAGTAGGGCTTTGTGGCCTACTTGAAACTAAAATAAAGGCTAAGGCCATGAATAAAGCGTTTGGTAGCTTTCGTAATTGGAGTATTTCGACTAATAATGGTTTTCATCCTGGGGGTCGAATTTGGATTCTATGGAATCCGGATGTGTTTAGGGTGCATTTTGTTGAGTATAATGCTCAGTATATTCACTTGAAAGTTGACTCTATGGTCACTCGTCATTCTTTCTATTTAACGATGATTTATGCTTTTAATGGAATGGCTGCTCGGGAACCCCTATGGCATCATCTGAGGAGATTATCTCGTATGATTTCTGGACCGTGGGCGATTGCAGGAGACATGAACTGTGTGCTCTCTATCAATGAACGTGCAGGGGGTAATGTGAATGAAAATGCTATGGCTCAATTTCGGGATTGTGTGAATGACTGTGGACTAGTTGATATTGTGAGTAAAGGCTCTTTTTATACTTGGAATAACAAGAAGCAACCTGAAGATAGAATTTATAGTCGGTTGGACCGGTTTATGGTGAATAAATGTTGGAGCGAGGTTTGGCCTGATCTTTATGCTTTTTTTATGCCTGAAGGACTTTTTGATCACTGTCCATGTATTGTTAGTAGTTCTCAGGTGATTCAACATAAGCGGAGTTTCAAGTATTTTAACATGTGGGGACGATCGAATGCTTTTATTCCGATTGTGGAGCAGGCTTGGATGAAGGAGGTGCATGGAACTGCTATGTATAGTCTCGTTGGAAAGTTACGAGAGTTAAAACCAGGCCTGAAGGAGTTGAATAAGTCTCGTTTTTCTGACATTGAGACGCAAGCAAATGTTAAGCAGACCCTTCTCTTTGAGGTACAAGAGAGATTGGGAGTTAATCCCAGTAACTTGGAGGATTGTGCTCTTGAATCAAAATTGGCGGCAGAATTTGAGGTGCTGAATGAGGCCAAAAATCATTTTCTCTTGCAGAAATCAAAAGCCAATTGGGTTGTGGATGGAGATTCAAATACCGAGTATTTTCATGGTTTATTAAAGAAGAGGCGTGGTGGCAATTATGTGCTAAATATAGAAGATATGCATGGGAATTCATGTGATTCTCCTAGCTCTATTCAATCAGCCTTCCTGGATTATTACCAACAATTGCTTGGGTCTCAAATGGCTACATCGGGAGTTCGGTCTAAGATAATTCAGAAAGGGAACCTATGTTCTAATGATATGAAGCAACTTTTGATGCTCCCTGTCTCAGATTTGGAAATTAAGGAAGCACTTTTTAGTATTCCCGATAATAAATCCCCGGGGCCGGATGGTTATACGAGTAAGTTCTTTAAGGATGCTTGGCCAATTATTCAGACGGATGTTACTGCTGCAGTCCGTGATTTCTTTGTGCACAAAAGGCTTCTCAAACAATTAAATGCTACCAATCTTGCTCTTATACCCAAATCGTCCCGTCCTATCTCTGTGAAGGATTTTCGCCCCATTGCTTGTTGCAATGTAATTTATAAGACCATTTCTAAGATCTTGTGCTCACGGCTTGCTTCTATCTTGCCTTTGTTGGTTGATCTGAATCAGGGTGCTTTTATTCAAGCTCGTCATATACAGGAAAATATTCTTATTTGTCAGGATTTAATTCGACTGTATGGTCGACCTAATACGTCCCCAAAGTGCTTAATCAAAATTGATTTACAGAAAGCCTATGATTCGGTTGAATGGAAGTTTATTGAAGATTTATTGATTAAGCTGCAGTTTCCGGCTGATTTCATTCAAATGATTTTGGAATGTGTCACTTCACCGAGTTACTCTTTGACCATTAATGGTGAGATGTTTGGGTTCTTTCCGGGGAAGAGGGGTCTTCGTCAAGGCGACCCTCTGTCTCCTCTGTTGTTCACGTTGTGTATGGATTACCTTACTCGAACTCTCAAGTATGCTGCCTCTGTCTATAAGTTTAATTATCATCCTCTTTGTAAAAAGATGCAGTTAGCCAATTTGATGTTTGCGGATGATGTTCT